>PVHT021183646.1:8045767-8114751 GCA_004024745.2 Catagonus wagneri
GGATCTGATCCTTGGTCAGGGAACTCCATATGCCACTGGGAGGCCAAAAAAGAAAAAAATAAATGATTTAGTCAAAGTAGCATTTAAGACATCACGGTAAAGATAAAGCATAATGTAACTTTGAGCAAAGAACATTGATTCTAACAGCAGTTTGGGCAGATAAGGCAAATCCATACTTAGAATTTATGCCTATGTCTGTTAGAACAAAATATTAGCCTGTCTGTGAAGGGACGGATGCAATGATATCAACATTTTAACAGAGAGTTGACTTGTTGTTCCTGAAATGGTGCCATATCCAGAGCTTAGAGTTGGCCTCTGAGTTCATAAAGTTAGCACTCAGCATGGTCCGTCTTAGGCCAGCAACAATAAGAGGAGGTCCATGATGCTGAGATCACGATAGCCTCCATCTCTGCTGTCGTGGGTACCACTTTGTATCTGGGCCCGTTGAACCCCAGGGTGCCTAGGGGCTGACACCCACAAAACACTCTTTCTCGTCCACCTGATTTAGAAAAGCTTCCTCTGTAGTGGATGCCCACAGACAGGAACTCAGGCAGCATAGAAATGTCCCTCTTCTGGGAGGTTTGGGTCTATTCCTTCCTTATGAGTCTCTTTGTCTCCAGTCTTCCAGTCTTGCTCCTTACCCCAAGCAGCCCATCCAACCCATGGACTACTGCTCGTGAGTCAGTGTAGATCTGACACTTGGGAATTGGACAACCAGATGCAATGCCTGAGGTTCTCCCCAGGGGAATACTTTCCTCCTTTGCTTGCAGAGGTGTCCTAGAGTGGGGCTGACGCAGCCCCCTGTTTCCAGATTACTCCTTCATACTTTACAGGCTCATCATCAAACCAGGCCTACACTTCTCCCTCTTCCATTAGTGGGTCTTAGGGAACTTCTCATGAAGCCAGAGATGTGAGCTGACGGACAGGCGGTAAAGCGTAGATGAGCTTTACAAGAGTCTTATTGTCTGTAAGTGTTGTTTACTTGCATCTCCAGAACGATGCAGGTCTGGCCCCCTGTATTCCACGTACGCTTTAAAATGAAAGGCTGCTGAACGTGCAATGTTATGCTTCAGTGTATCAAATGACGGCGAGGTCACGATGAGCCCTTCAGGTCCCATAGTCACTTGGAGTCTCACGGCTAAATGTTCAGCTTCTACATGCATCCAGGAGCTGATTTTGTTTTTAATTTTTAAAATATGTTTATTTTTTCTATTATAGTTGATTTACAGTGATTTGCCAATATCTGCTGTATAGCAAAGTGACCTAGTCATAGATATATATTTTTTCTTATCTTTATCTGCCCAAACTGCCATTACTAACAATACATATATACTCTCTTTCTCACATTATCCTCCCTCATGATCCATCGCACAACTGACTAGATATAGTTCCCTGTGCTATACAGTAGGATCGGGAGCTGCTTTTCAAATAGAGAATAACTGTCACAGAAGAAGGCCTCTTTACAAGCCCTAGGCATCCAGCACCTTTTGGGGTGTGCCAGAGGCTTCATACAGTATCACCGCTTGCTGATGTTTCCAGTGTCATCAGACCTGCAGCATCAAAAAGCTCTGTAATGCTTTGTACTCCCGACTGGACTCATTCCAGAGCCTTATTTTGCTCTAAGCCCCCCTCAAAATTGCCATCATTATAAGTTACTCAATAAATGGATCAAAAAGGCACACGACCAAGTGTGATGTATGTTGCCTGTGAAACACAAAAAGACCCACCAAGAGCTGTGCTTCTTTCTTCATGGCGGATGATGAAAGGCACAGCCATCACACTCTGACCTCAATGGCAGGATGTTGATAAGCATAGGGCCATTAGACCTAGAAACTACATCAATGTGATAGGCACAGGAAATTTAACTGGATTTATCTTCTACTTTCTAATGTGGACATAGCTTATTAAGGTTTGTGGGCTGTTTGATATTGCCTGCTAACCAGGACATATGTCCGGGTTATATTGAAGAGAAACGGGCCGGTGTTTGGGCCACTGGATCCATGAAAGACATTCTCAAGCCAGGATGCCATCTACTTTCTTATCTCTGCAAGACCCCACCCTGATAGGTGGACCATGGTGATATCTCAGGTTTCTTCATACTAGCATCAGTGAGGAGCCAGTATCTAATGATCATAGAAGACATGGATACGCATCCTTTCTTTCTCTTCTTTTTTTGCCATATCCAAAGTATTTGGAAGTTCTTGGGCCAGGGATCAGATCTGAGCTGGAACTTATGCCACAGCTGCGGCAATGCCAGATCCTTAACCCACTGCGGCAGGCCAGGGTTCGAACTGGTGCCTCCGCAGAGACAGTGCAGATCATTAACCCACTGTGCCACAGCGGGAACTCTGACGTTATTCTTTTTTTCAGTGTATAATCATCATAATAAATGGATACAGGCACCTCTGGAGAAGGTTTTGGGAAATGTTGACATCATATAGGTAGAAAAACTCTGCAGGATCTTTCTTCGACGAGGGCCAGTCTCACCCACAGTTCTTAAGTTGCGGATACGTGAACTGACTTAGGTTCAGGGACTAAATGAGGGGCTGAAAATCCCCACTCCGATGACTCAAGTCATATTTCTGCCCAGCAACATTGGAATGTTTACTGTATGTGTAAAGCCTTTGTAGATTACATTGTATTTAGAGACACTGTTATCAATTAACCACTTTCACAGATCCCTGAGAGCTAAAACATTTTGATGACTACGGTACCCCTGGAGCTATCCTGTTAGCTGCACCCACTCTGTCTCCAGTGGTTAAGAGCTGTCACTTAGATTATGTTAGTCCAGGATTCCATTAGCTCTGTCATGATCAGGAAATCCAATTCCAAATTCTCCAGCCGATAGAAGACAGCCAAGTCAATGTGCTTCAAAGATGCTTCTGCTCCTCTCACGAAGAATTTCTTAATGTCCTGGAGAAGGACATGTCTGCCATGTCTGTGAGGATATGCTTAGGGGCCATCTAAAAGATGACACATAATAGATCCATTCTAATATTCCCATGTCCCTGAGCCTTAGACTTCCTCCTCTGCAAAATATCCAGAAAGCTCCAGTATTTAAACCTTATTAACGTACTCACTTTGAAACCAAGTTTCAGTTATCCAGCCTAGAAGATGACGAATGCCTAGAGTATGTGGCTTAACTAACACATCAAGTTCCCAAATCCTAGAAGGATGCTCCCCGTTCCATGAACTTGGACCATTAGAACTTACTATTCTATGCTCCTTGAAGTAACAACCTCCATAACTCAGTCCCACCTGTGCTTCTCAGGCCTGCTGGTGAGTAAGTTGTGCTGCAGGAACAGACTGTATTCCTCAGTCCTTGCTCTATTGGGTCTGGTGATGGACCTGGAGACAATGAGATGTGCTGGCAGTGAGTCCTGAGACAATTAGCCTCGGCTTCTGAAGCAGTTGTCCCTAAGATGGCAAGTGTGTCAATAGTGGCTGGGGAGGAGGAAGGCACAGAAGAGAGCTGCTTCTGTAGACAAAAGCGGTTCAAAGGAATCTGAGAAATCTGAGGGTTTCATCTCGTCTTGGTCTCATCCCTGTCTGCCAAAAACCCTCACCCCTTATCTTCGGACCACATTCTTTCCCCACCCCTATCTCTTAGCTGTGGCGTAGAGTGGGCCAAATGTGCAATTGATGGGTGCTAAAAATTCTGCAACCCGTCACAGGGACGTTTGGCTTGGTCCTCACCACAGCCACCTTACAACAGTAGACAAGGGGCTTCTTCAGACACGGCATCAAAGCTTCCTGATTGTCCATCACTGTTCCCAGCTTGATATTTACAGCTCGTAAATTCTCCTTTTCCTAAATAGTACTTTCTAGGGCAATCAGAAGAGGCCATGCGAATTCACAATATTTATGACCATCGTCATCATAGCGCAAAAGTGTCACAGGCACTTAACTTCCCTCCACCTTTCCCTCACCTGCACTTCATCTATGCTACTATTGATGAAAACCAATAATCATGTGGCAGGTCACCACTTACTGTGGATTATCCGTATCCCGTCTCCCTTGTCAGGGAGGTTATTAGTCACATGAGTCCCTCGATCCCAGAATCCAATATTGAGGGTCTCTATCCTGGAATCTCTACAATGCCATTTATCATTTTAATTAGGAACCCAACAGGAGATAAATCTCCAACTCTATTTAGGCTGATTTAATATGAGCTTAATAGATGGACCACTTAAGAAGAGGGTGCAGTCAAACTACATCATGTGTCCTCCCCAGGGTGGTTGCAGCCCCTCCATCTGAAGGGGAGAGGGGAAGAAATGATTTCCAGAACCTGGAAGGATGATGTCATGTGGAAAGAAGTTCCTCGACAGGCACCTCGACCTTCAGCTGAAGAATGAAGTCTGCTTGCAGGAAGGGAGCCAGGAGAATTCATACGATATCATTCTTCTCTTTCCTTCTCATCTCCTGCTGGGATTCTCCATTAGCCAGATGCTTACTGGAGGCCAGAGAGGAAGAAACTGTTGATGTTTCCACACCAGCCAGACTCCTGAGACATAGAGTAGGGTCCAGGAGAATGGATGTCAAAAGACAAAGTGAGGCCATCTAACAGAATGGGGAAACACTGTTAATTTGCCCTAATGATGTGATTCAGGTTAGCAATACATATTTAGGAGGGAAAAACTGGAATAAATAAAATGAAGCATGAATGTTTTTATTAGATTACAGATGGTTTTATTGCCTTTGTAAACCTATTTTTTTTTTTTTTTGGTAACATTTGAATTGCCATGGGAGCTAGATTATAGACACTTAAGAATAGGCACGATGGCTTTTCAAGAAAACTCTTAATCCTTAACATCCAGTATGGTAAATTGAGAATAACAGGTACTCAATCTTAGATATCACAAAGAATATAAAACATGTGTTTAGAAACTACAAAATACATACTTTTTCAAGGGCATACGGGAAAGTTACTTAATAAAATTGACGGTATCCTGGACTGTAAAGTGAGACTCATGCTGCTTTATTAGTTATACTTCTTCCTTCTGGGTGTTTTCAGTTCTTTCATCTGCTAATGAGCCTTCTCTCATTCTGCTTATAGTAACTTTTCCTTTAGTGGGCGTTTGAAAAGAAGAGATGAGTCTGTCTTTAATGTCAAATCCCTGGTATGTTAAAGAAAATTTTTGAAATTATCTTTTTTATCAACTTCAAGTGTGAATCCACGACTTAATCCCCTTATAGAAGGAAGACATAAGCATTCTTCCCTCCTTCTAAATGCTTCTCCACCAACTTTCTTTCTTTCTTTTGCTTTTTAGGGGTGCACCTGCTGCATATGGAAGTTCCCAGGCTAGGGGCCAGATTGGAGCTGCTGCTGCCAGCCTATATCACAGCTCAGCAATGCAGGATCCGAGGTGTGTCTGCGACCTACACCACAGCTCACAGCAACACCAGATCCTTAACCCACTGAGCGAGGCCAGGGATGGAACCCACATTCTCATGGATCTTAGTCAGGTTCGTTTCCACTGAGCCACAATGGAAACTCCCTCCACCAATTTTCTTGACTTGACTGTAGAATGTGAAGTTTAGTCCTGGGTTATCGTTATTAAATACTTTGTTTTTAAACTATTTTATAATTTAATCTTTGGTGAATACTTTTGCATTCAAATTCTCTTTTGTAACAAAAGTCACTAAGAGTCATTTTTATTTTCTTAGGCTGCTCCACAAAGTCTTTTTTTCATTCTTTAAAGTTTTATTGAAGTCTAGCTGATTCACAAGGTTGTGATCATTTCTGCTGCACAGCAAAGCGATGCAGTTGTACATGCACACACATCCATTTTCTTTCAGATTGTTTTCTGACATAGATCATCACAGACTAATGGGTAGAGCTCTTTGTGCTATTTGGCAGGTCCAATCAAAATTGCTTGTAATCTTACAGGACCTTCTCAGGAGAGGGGCTGTACCCCACAGTTGCTGAAAGTACTGCAAAATCATCCTTCTGTTCCTGAGGATGACGAGAAAGAAGGTACAGCTCCCATGGAGGTCAAGTCAGTAGAGTGTCCCACCTTTGATTATACCCCATACTGTCTCCATTTTTTTTCTTCACCAGGCAGTAACATTTCTAGTAACAGTCAAGCTATATGATAAATGGAGACAGGCCCTCCCAGATTCCAATCCGACTCTAATACAACTAGTTATGTGAACCAAGTAACAAATTTCCTCAAAGCTTCAACGTCTTCATCGGTAAAACAGTGACAAGAGTGCCTGCCTCAGAGGAGTACTGTGAAGATAAATTAAAAAATGTACGGAATGCCCGTATCACAGTGCTTGGCACATATTAAATTTTAAGATGTCCCGGCTCGTGTTATTATTGTTGTGGCTGGGAAGTGTCTCTTTCATGAACAGATATGTCATATTACTGCACAAGGTACAATCACCCTCTACTCATTGGCTCAAGAGCCTGCCAAGAAGTTCTGCTATACAGCTATAATGGAGAAATGCAACACCCGGAAGAGATGGTGTCTTGTATGTCTGATTCACTGATATTTCCTAAGCGTCTAGAACTGGACCTGGTGTATGGTAAGGACTGAGTAAATACGTAGGGAATAAAGAAAAAGAGAAACTCCAAATTAGAAACAGCTCTGCCTGAGTCCTGGCTCAGCCATTTCCTAGCGGTGAAACCTTAGGCAAGTCACATAACATCTCTGTGTCTCAGTTTTCCGAACTGTCAAGAAAGAAACTATAATCATTTCTCACCAGCAGAATCAGCCCCATATAATAGCAACACATGTTAAAATTCTTCAGAAACTCTGCATCAAGATTCCAATGGCCGAGTGGTGGATGTTGTGGTCACACAAAAATGTTAAAAGTCCTTCCAAAACCACGATTACCCTCCCTGTTTTGGGCCCACCTTTCTCTCTTCATGAGCCTTCTGGCTCAAAGACACTGAGAATCCTCGGAATCCCATCCTGAACCCTTCCGCCTCCCACCCCATCTAAGCCAAGTCGTCAGCTCTTGGCATCCAGACCCCAGCCTCATCCTTGCTTCTGGCTGGTGTGACTTGACATCCTTGATGGTCTGACTTGGTGTGCCCGGTGTTTGAACTTGTCATGTCCCAGAAAGATTCTGATGTCATGTGACTCTTTGGTTCTCAGTACCTTTCACTAATTCGGTTAGGAATTCCACACTCTGGTTCCTTCTCTCTGGTACCAGCACCCATTTCTAAGTCCCTGGCCTCCCTGACGGCCCCTCCTGCCACACACGTAAGGGTAGCATAAATCAAAACAGTGAATCCCATCAAGGGATATTCCTAAAATCCTGTCTTCTGTAAAGCCAAAATTTGCATTTGGATCAAAAGAAGGCTATAAGAACCCTAGGAATTTTTATTTTTGGCCTCCCCCGTGGCACATGGAAATTCCCAGGCCAGGGATCGAATCCATGCCACAGCATCGACCCAAGTGACATCAACTGATCCTTAACCTGCCGCGCCACAAGAGAACTCCCCCTAGG
This sequence comes from Catagonus wagneri, assembly GCA_004024745.2. Classification (NCBI taxonomy): domain Eukaryota; kingdom Metazoa; phylum Chordata; class Mammalia; order Artiodactyla; family Tayassuidae; genus Catagonus; species Catagonus wagneri. The sequence goes on from PVHT021183646.1 coordinate 8,053,229, forward strand.
AACTTTTTTTTTTAATTGGGCGATTACCCTGTGTAGCGAACAACAAAATAGGACATAGACAAGTGCTTGGCAGAGTGCGCTGGAAAGAAAATGGTAACTCTTTGTGCATGTTGTGATGGGTTGAATTAGTGACAGTCTCCTGAGGGAAGAGTTCAGAGTCATCCCAGAAAGTTCAGCAAAGACATCTGCTCGGATGAAGACATCTGCTCAATGAAAGTACCGCAGCGGGAGCACAAAAGAAAAGGGAATGTTGGAATGAATTAAAATGAAAAGCCACTGACAAAAATTAGTCCAGAATTGAATATCTTATTAAAGACTGCTGGAACACTCGATCCTCTACACTCCAAGGAGATGTTGCACATATCGTACCCAGCTCAAAGGCACAAACAGAAAAGTAAAAAGATCAGTCTATCCACGAAAATGATTGCGTCCTTCCTGTGCGCTCAACTGTGCTAGATCCTCTAACAATCCTATCATTATAATTTTGGTCATACAATCAAAATAATTTGGGAAGTTCTAGAAATAACATATAGAGATGAAAGCAAAGACGTGATCTGTAGCAAACATTTGATCAACATTTTCAGAGTAATTAGGGAACTGAATCTTCAACAAATATTTCCTGAACACCTAGAGTGTTTCATGCACTGTTCCAAGCATTGGAGACCCAGACATAAACAAAACATCCGCCCATCCTCATGGAGTTTACATTTAAGACGATACAGAGAGTGCTAAGTGCAGGGTGAGGGGATAGAGAGTAGGGGGTGTGGCTAAGACCACTTGGCAGAGGTCTCATTTGGGCAGGAACCTGTATGAAGGGACTGAGCCATGTCACAGTCTGAAAGAAGCAAGTCCCAGATAGAACAGAGAATGCCCAGACCTAGGCAGTTCAAACACGGCATGTATGACCCACAGCATGGAGCAAGTACGGCCAGAGTAGAATGTGCCAAAGGGAGAGTGGTGGATACAAGTTTGGAAAGGAAGCCAGGGCCTCACTTGTGGAGTTTTAATAAGTTATGGCAAATAACTTGGAGTTCTCTTGTGGCGCAGTGGATTAAGGATCCAACATTGTCTCTGTAGTGGCTTGGGTTGCTATCGCGATGAGGGTTCAATCCCTGGCTTTCACGTACCGAGGAAGGAAGGAATGAAGGAAGGAAGGAAGGAAGGAAGGAAGGAAAGAAAGAGAAAGAAAGAAAGAGGGAGAGAGAGAGGAAGAAAGGAAGGTAGGAAAGGAAAAGGAAAAGAACTCGTGTTCACATGAGACTGGATATTAATTGGCACTGTCTCTGTGGTCTCCACATTTGATGGCAGGCCTATAGTTTAAAACAATAGGATCAAATTATGCTCACCTGCTAAAAGCTGCCAGATTTTGCATCGCAGATCTCACTAAATGAAGACCTGATCCTTCAGTCCTCACCTCTGTTATCCCATCCAGCCCAGGGAAGAGGATACTAAAAACTTCAGAAATGGAAGAGCTCACCAGGAGCATGTGGGTTGCGTTTCTCCTGCCCTCGTGTGAGAGAAGACCACTCCTACTCAAAGGAAAGTGAGAGGATTTCTAACAGAACCCTACTGCAATACTGGGTAATTGACATCTTACGCTCTAGTTGTGACACTAGCTGAGGTGCAAGTATTTGTTCATTTACCCTAACCTGTTGCTGGTGTAGAGGTGGCAGGGAATCTGTAGCGGAGACAAGAGATTCCTGGAATGTGTGTACATAGAGAGAAATCAATTCCCACGAGATTTCTGAAAGTGCAGAGCTGACTCGATTGTGGTAGAAAGATGGCTGGGAAGGACAGAGTGAAAGGGACTCAGAACGTGTGTGTCCGCTATTATGAACACTCTCACTAACTCATCCCCTAAGAAAAAAACTCCTGGAGTTCCCGTCGTGGCTCAGTGGTTAAAGAATCCTACTAGGAACCATGAGGGTGCGGGTTCGATCCCTGGCCTTGCTCAGTGGGTTAAGGATCCGGCGTTGCCTGAGCTGTGGTGTAGGCTGCAGACGCGGCTCGGATCCCGCGTTGCTGTGGCTGTGGCAAAGGCCGGCTCCTGTTAGACCCCTAGCCTGGGAGCCTCCATATGCCGCGGGTGCGGCCCTAGATAAGGCAAAAAGACAAAAAAAAAAAAAAAAACAACTCCTGGTCAATCGTGGCAGACACTTGTATGCTGCCCCCTCTGGTAATCAGAGGGCAGGAGGAAAACATCCTGTTCTCTGGATAGGGTGGAACTGAATAAAACTTGTTTGAAATTTTCTTGCAGAATGAGTAGCAAGGCTCCTCTCACCATGGGTACATTTGTGAGACGCATGAAGAACCCTTTAGGAGTCAGCCTCCTAGGTGTGCACTAACATTGTTGAAAGCCACAGAGCAAAGAATAAAAGTCGGAGGACTGACACCATCCAACTTTGAGATTTTCTACAAACCTGCAGTAATCAAGACTATGTGGTATTGGTGAAGCAACAGAAAGATAGACCAATGGGACAGAAGAAAGAGCCCAGAAAGGGGCGCAACCACATAGAGTCAACTGATTTCTAACAAGTGTGCAAAAGCAATGGAGAAAAGATGGTCTTTTCAGTAAATGGTACTGAAAACACTGAATATCTACTCGCAAAAAAAAAAAAAAGAAAAAAAAAGAATCTAGGTACAGACCTTACTTCTTTCACAAAAAAATCTATAAAAATGGACCATAGACCTAAAACGTGAAATGAAAATCCATGTAAAATGCAAACTATACAACTCTAGAAGAGAACATAGGAACAAAATCTGTGTGAGCTTGAATTTAGTAATGAATTTTTAGGCACAACAGTGGAAAAAAATTCATTAAAGAAAAATTGACAAGTTGGACTCCATAAAATTAAAAACTTCTGCCTGTGGAAGACACCATTAAAGGATTGCAAAAGCAAGCCATAGACTGAGAGAAAATATATGCAAAGTACATGTCTGATAAAGTGCTTATACCTAAAATATACAAAAAGCACTTAAAACTCAGCAGCAAGAAAACAAGGATCAGATTTTAAAATGAGCAAAGGATTTATACAGATACTTCATCCAAAAGATTTACAAATGGCAACTGAGCATTTGAAAAAATGCCTAACATCATATCACCAGGGAATTGCAAATTAAAACATCATTCCACTACATATCTATTAAAATGCCTATCATCCAAAAGACTGACAACACCAAATCCTGGCAAGGAAGTGAATCAACGGGAACCCTCATTCATTGCTTGTGAGAATGTGAAATGGTACAATTACTTTGGAAGACAATTGAGTAGTTTCTTACAAAGTTAAACATCATCTTCCTGTACAATCCGGCAATCACCTTCCTAGGTGTTTACCCAAAGCTGCTGAAACCCATGTTCACATATAAGCCTGCACACATGGAGTTCCCATTATGGCTCAGCAGTAACAAAACGGATTAGTATCCATGGGGACATGGGTTCAATCCCTGGCCTCGCTCATTGGGTTAAGGATCCAGTGTTTCTGTGAGCTGTGGTGTAGGTTGCTGACGCAGCTTGGATCTGCTGTTGCTGTGGCTGTGGTATAGGCCGGCAGCTAGAGCTGTGAACAGACCCGTAGTCTGGGAACTTCCATATGCTGCGGGTGTGGCCCTAAAAAAAAAAAAAAAAAAACGCAAACCTGCACACAAATGTTTATGGCAGCTTTATGTATAACTTTGAAAAACTGGATGCAACCAAGATGTCCTTTAGGAGGTGAATGGATAAACAAACTATGTTACACCCATTCAATGTAATACTATTCAGCAGTAAAAAGAGGTGAGCTATCAAGCCACAAAAAGGTACAAAGGAGCCTTAAGCACATATTGCTCTATGAAAGAAGCCAACCTAAAAAGGCTGTGTACTGTATTGTTCCAACGATATGACATTCTTGAAAAGAAAAGAAATACAGCAACATTAAAAAAAAAATTGATGGTTGTGAGGGGTTTGGGGGAGGGGTAGAGATATAAACAGGCAGAACACAGGTCACGGAATTTTTAGAGTGGTGAGGCTATTCTGGGTGATGCTATAAGGATGGATACATAACACTATGCATTTGTCAAACCCATAGAATAGTACGAAACAGAGAGTTAAACCTAATGTAAATTGTGTACTTATTTAGTAAGAGTATATCAATATTGGCTCATTAATTTTAGCAAATTTACCACAGCATTTCAAGACGTTAATGACAGGAGAAACCGTGGAGGGAGGTGGAGGGGTATACATGGAGCTCTCAGTACTGTATGCTCAATTTCTTGTAAATTAATGCTCTAAGGCTCTTGTAAAAAAAATACATAAAGTCTACTGATGAAGAAAAAAATCCAACACCCGTAACCAAGAGATGAAACCACAGGGGAGAGGCAAGGAGAGGTTGTAGATGAATTAAAATATATAGGACAGTGTTCAGAAATCCATTAGTGTGTTGAGGGGGTGTGGGTTGCAAGATACCAGTTAAGTATCCTGGGACTGACTTCAAAAGTCCATCTGGCTGGTTGTGAAAAATGGACTAGAGATGGCCAAGAAGGCACGAGGAGAGACCACGGCAGCATTTCAAGTGAGACACGCTGATTCTTAAGCTAGCGTGATAGCAAGGAACGTAGCAGAAAATAGAATTGAAAGATGTTTAGGGGGTGGAATTAACAGGGCTGGTGGTTGCCTGGCATACAGCAGCAGCAGAGAGAGGGCGACGTCTAGGATTGCTGTTGACTTTTCAGCTGAGCAACTGGATAGAGATTTGTGCCACTGACTGAGATGGGGAACACTGGGGAAGAAGCCCATGTGGGGAAAAGACCCTTCCTTCTCTTTTGGATCTGTTGAGACCAACGCACCTGTAAGACTTTCAGGAAGAGATGCTGAGTGGATAGTTAGATATGCAGATCTAACTGAAGAGCCCGGGCTGACATGCAAAGGCCCTGGGGACCTTAACAGGCAAGAGGATCCATGGGACCCTAGGTCCTAAAGTAATTTTAATGAGAGCTAATGTTTTGGGCTCTTACATGCACCAAACATTATGAAGGATACTCTATACTAATTACATTATTCAATCTTCAGTCCTACCCTATGAGGCAGATGCTATTACTAACACCACTTTGAAAATAATAAATCTGAGCCTCCAAAAAGTCAAGTGACATCTCCCATATTGTACACCTGGCAAGTTAGAAGACATATTTCAAAACCTAGTCCATGCTCTCCAGTCTTCAAATTTTTAAATGATTTTTATTTTTTCTATTATACTTGGTTTCCAGTGTTCTGTAAATTTTCTACTGCATAGCAAAGTGTCCCAGTCTCACACACACACACACACACACACACACACACACACACACACACACATACATATTCTTTTTCTCACATTCTCCTCTATCATGTTCCATCACACGTGACTAGATATAGTTCCCAGGGCTATGGAAGCAGGATATCATCGCTTATCCATTCCAAATGCAACAGTTTGCATCTATTGACCGCAGGTTCCCATGTTTCAAGTATTAATATTTCAAATATTCACCTATGCTTTAAGTTTAACTTAACCAGCTTAACTTATTTAAGCTTTCCACCCATGCAGAGGTCTCAGTCTTTGTCAAGCTTTTCTTCAGGAAGAAATATTTGAGGTTGCTCTGTTATTCCAATCTTCGCATGCTTCTTTAATTTCTATATTGTGGTGAAAGCTGGAAAATGTGATGACATTGTTTTAAGTCTCGTTAGCTAAATTAATATTTCTACCACAAGCAGCCTGAACTTGTGGCAACTGCAATGAGAAAAGGTTTAGAGGAGTTAACAGAAGCGATTACTATTGGAGGAAAAATTAGGCTGCTTGATTTGGAAAAAGATAAACACCTTTTCATTCACAAAATAACGTAATCTGTGAAGATTCCCCGGAATGAAATCCGTCCAGAGATGGGCCATCCGTGTCCAGGTCCGTTGGCAAGTCGCCTGTCTGGTCTAGACCTCAGCTTTTCCATCTGTTGAAGGGGAATAAGAGCAGTTACACTGGATATTTCGCACGGCTGTGAAGAGACACGCGGGAGAAGATAGATGGGGAAGCTTCATGAAGTGTAAAGCATGCTAGACAAACACAAGAATTAATTTGAATAATGATTACACTTCATAAAGAGACAAGTCACAGTTATTCACAGACTGCATATGTAGGCTGAGTATTGCAAGGAGACGCTTCAGGGTGCGGGAAGATGGACCCTACCAATTGCCAGGATGAAGACCCCCCCTTGACAGATGAGGAAAGGGTAGGGGGCACAACCAAGGTCATTGATAACAGACCTGAGATTATTGTCTATCTTCCTCCCTTTTTGGTCTGTTGGTTTCTGTCTCTTTCCTTTTAACCAAAAGGGGGAGAGGGGTCATTACTACAAGGAAAGGGGGTCTTGGCCATTTGGGGGGGGGGTCATTACTATCTCCTGCTAGGAAAGGATCAAGAAAAATCAAAAGGGAAATAGTCTGACTGCCAGTTTGGGTCTTCATAAGATAAACGTTTTTCCTCAGGAATAACATGCAGACCTGAAGCTTCCAGAGGAATGTGGGTCCACATTTTTGAGGCTGGAGGTGAGACAACAAAAGTGTCAATACCAATAGCAATTTACATTCACTAACTAGCTCAATTTGCACCTGGACCTGTGCTAAGCATTTTACTTGAATTTTTGTCTCATTTTATCCCCACAGCAAATCCTGTGAGTTGGGTATCATTACTGATTCTGTTTTACAGGCGGAAAAAACAGAGGCTTAGCGGTGTTAAAAAATTGCACCAAGCCACAGGCTGTAAGAGATGAAAGCAGAGATTTCACCCCAGCCAGTGCCACTCTTAGTTTCCAGATTTTAACCAGGGGCTACATTACATTCCACTAAACCTTGAAGTCCTTGGGGGCTTCAGTTCTAGACTTCTCATGGTCTAGACTGTCCAGCTTTTTCTCTCACTTTACTTTTCAAAAAATTTTATTAGAGTATAGCTGGGCAACGTTGTATTAGTTCTCTCTTGCTTTAAATCTGGGGGGAAAAAAAAAAAACTTTGGGTCTGATCTTTCAGCTCTTCACACAGTAGGGATAATTCTGAAGGGAAAAATTCACAGCCTCCCTGAATTCCTATCCCTGTACTTTGTTCACTGCCCAGGATGCAATTTTCTCTTCTCTGCCTGTTCAAATCTTCCTCTTTTGTTAAGCCTCCCCTGAAATGCCACCTCTGCCTGGCCTTCCTGGTCACTAAGTCCACACTGGCTTCTGTTTCTCCTTTCAGTCCCTGGGATATACTCTCTGTACCTTCCATGTGGCTCTTATAGGGTTCAGTCTTCCGATAACTTTTTTCCTTTGTTGCATTGATCTTTAGGAATGTTCACATTATATCCTCAGACACTCTAGAAACTCCTTCTGGGTCCTCCACCTCTACCTTGTCTATACATGGCTAGCAGTCATCAGTATTCAAGTTTTTAAATGAACCAAATAAACATTAGGAGGAAGCTACAGAGAGGCAGCTTTTAGTTAAATGGAAGGATAAGTTTCTCCATCCAATAAAGTTTTGTTTAACAACAGGGAAGAACATCCTTGCTGTGTCAGTATTTAACTATCACTGGAGATGTTTGCACAAAGGATTACCCAGGGGTATTTTGGATGTGATTTCTGCTAAGAGGGAGGAAACTCCAAGATCCCGTCTAGCTGGCTGTGAAAGTCTATAATCCCATAACTGAATCAGTGAGTTTGTGAGCGAGTGAGTGAATGAATGAATTTGCAGACGTCAGTCATTCACACCCAGGCTCTCCCCCATGAGCGACTGAGACATGAGGTTCCGTATAACTCTGTATTTTAGCTGGAAAACACTGATGTGAAGTAAGTAGAGAGCAGATCCTATTTCCTCTATTTTCCAGATGAAGAAACAGACTTATTGAAGTAAAAATAATTTGCCTGAAGTCAGCAGTTGATTGCACATCAGCATCAGCCTTCGCAGTCCTGGGCCAGTTCAGACTTTGCTTCCAAAGCCCCAAACAGCTTACTGTGGCCCCACATCTGTTCTCCTCCTTTGAAGCATGGAAGGGGAGCTGGAAGAAGTCCTAGAGAAACGTTGGTTTTTCTCTGTTATGAACTCTCAGCCACAGAGCCACATGTGCTTTACCTCTTGAGTATTTCTCAGTTTGGTCCCCCTTTCTCCATAAATATTGCACTGCCTTCATATTCTCTGATGCAAGGGAAGACTCTGGAATTAGGCTGGATTAAGCTCTGGCTCCTTGGCCATGTTACTTAACATCTCTCAATCTCAGGGGGAAAGCCATAAATAGAGGCCACCTCATAGAATTGTGGTAGGAATGAAATGAAGTTCCATGGAAATAGGTGGATAGACGGAGCTTAAAGCAGTGCCTCTATATACTTTAAACTCTCTCTTCATTAGTGAGGGATGCGGAGAGAATGCTTTTTTCTAACTGTGCAGCCTTGCATAAGTTGCTTATGTGACTCTGTTTCCACGTCTATAAAATGGACAAAATGATAATAGTGACCCCCCACCTCCTGAGGACTTTTGTGAGAAATAAACATGTTAATGACCACTTAAAAATTGCCTGGCAAATTGCAAGTGCTATTTGGTGTTGCTATATTGCTTTTCCTGATGAGTGATGGCTGGCACCCACACAGCCTCCTGCATATGCTTCATGGTCTGTGTTCTGCCTTGAAGATCAGATCCTTCCATATAGATCACAACATCTTTTTTAAAAAATGATTTTCTACTTTCATTCCATCATCACACTCTTTTTTTTTTCTAGAAATTTCCACACTGATTTTTTTTTTCTTGTACCAGGTACCACGGTGGTAATCATGTCCATAAAACACCTCAAGATTAGGCATGAACACTGCAACTATGCCATAGATACTCATGAACAGTTTCATGATAGAATCTGACCGATAACATTCCTTGGAGAAGGTAAGTGCGGGTGCTGGCCTTAGTCCTGAAATTTAGATTTAATGGTGTCTGAAAAATCCAGAAGTTAGGAAGCAAATAGTTTCGTGCTTAGCTTCTGTGCTTCATATTGTGACGTCTTTGGGATTGTTGACTGAGAGGCCTCACCCATTCCATTTCAGCACCCCGAGTGTCTAGCGCAGTCCCTGCTTCCGAACAGGTGCTCACTAAAAGTTGATCCATTTGCACAACTAGATGCCGACTTCTCCATTTTACAGATGTGGTCCAAAGCTGTGACAGAGAAAGGATAAGGACCACATTCCAGGTGACACATCTCGAGTTGTTAAACCTCTTCTCGTTCTTCGAAGCCTGGTTCAAATGCTGACTCTCCCATAAAGACTTTCACGATTTACCCCAAACTGAAATATAAATGTATTTCCCCCTGAACTCCTTTAATTAAATAAATAGAGACACTAAAATTAGTCTATGTGCCCATCATATCATTGCTCTAGGAATTTATGAATCCCTGAGAGCAAAGTCCTTGTCTGGCATTTAGGAAACACCAGAAAAAGAACCTTTTTACATGAATAAGTACATGAGAAATGGCATAACGAGAACCAGAATCTGGGGGCCTGTCTCCTTCTAGGAGATCACACGGCCTCCCACCAAAATGATTCCAGCCACAGCAGGTGAGAGGTGAACCTCACCTTCCCACCCCATCTTGCAATTATTTCAGTCAAGCTCTTGGCTTCCTGGAGATTTCTGAAACTTCTATCACATTTAAAAGGTGCTACAAAGAGAAGAGAAAGCTTTTAGCTGCAATGGGATTAGATTGTTTTTTCATTTTACCCCTTCTAGCCGATCTAATGGAATTTAGAAGTAAGTTATTGCTTGGCAAAGCAGAGGATGACAAGTGTAGACTCTCCCTGCTAGAAGGACCCACTGAGCCCCCGGTTTCCTTTACGGTGCCGAAGCCCACAGAGGAATAGCCGCATGTGCAAAAACATACAGCGTGTTGGGAGCAGAGCCAAACTGGGGGTCAGGTCAAAGATTCTTGCCTAGAATGCCCTTGCTGGCAGTGGGTAAATAAGACTTTCATCTATGGGCCTGAGGAGCAGTCATAGTTTGCATTAGATTCTTGAAGAACTTTAACCAAACCTGGTTAAAAGCCACCAGCATCCTAATGAACAATCCTTAATAGTCAGGAGTTAGTGAAATGTTCTTGTGAGGCAGAGATAGATGGGCTCCAGGACAGACATTTACAACTAGCCTCTTGTTTATACTTCGGGATAGAAATAGCAGGGACAAGGTCAATAACTGAAATTTGTCTTCTGTGAACACTTTAAAAAATGGTAACAGCAGGGGCAGAGAGGAGCTAAGACCCGCTTGGGCAAAAGATCGAGAGGTCACATTCTTCCTGTCCTTGGGGTCAGGGAGACCCCAACTCCACGTGCACAGAAAGACCCCTCTAGGTCAGAAAGGGAGGGGACGCCAGACCATAATAAGTTGAGCTAACCTTCCCACAAGCCCTTGCTCTGGGACCCACCCTGGCCAAAAGATGTGCATTCAGATCGGGGAGGGTCCTTGGTCCAGTCGGGTGTGAGAAATGAGAGACAACTGGCCCGAGGAAAGCAAAGACCAGGAAGAACTGCCCCCTTTACAAGTGGTTTAAATCACCTTGCTGAGGGGGACGCCCCACCCACACTCCTCCTTTGGGTGTGTATTACTGCTTTGCTTCTGCCTTAGATAAATAAACTACTTCTCTGTGTGGTTGCCCACAGGTTGTCCTGTGCTTCTAAGAATAAACATTGTACCTGTTTTTACATTCTTTGCCTCCTTGAAATATTCTTGCTTTCAACAGGGGGCAAGAGTCAGGGCAATCATGCTTTTAGCCCCAAGCTAGTCTGGTGGCTAGGATTCCTGGTTTGTTTTCACCCAGGCTGCCGAAGTCCAATTCCTGAGCAGAGAATTAAGATCTCGATTCAAGCCATCACTCACTGCTGTCTCTCTGAAATCAACTGAAGCCATGAAACATACCCATAAGAAACAATCAGAGAAAAACACTGGACAGTTAATGGTTTAGTGTTAAAATGTATTGCATGGACAATTCATACCCTAAAAGAGAAGGAAAGAAAGTGCTATATCATTACAAATAATCCTAATAACCAGCATTGCTACAGAGCTTCTCCGTGGCAGGCACTGTTTTCTGTCTACATTTATGGACTAAGTTAATCCTCATGGCCACCCTATTAGGTATATACTATTGTCGACTGAAAAAGAATGCACAGCCTAAAAGTTGAGAGTTATGTTGTATTCGGTGAACAAAAAAGAGGAAGTCCAGGAGGAAGCATCTCGGGTAACCCTGAAAAACTGTCCTGAGGGGGCGAGGTGGGGAGCCAGGATATATAGGAGTTTTTCAACAAAGGGCAGGTAATAGGAAGATTACTGCTAATAAAAGAAAAACAGATATCCTACCACTTTTCTACGTATGGGAAGATGCAAGGGTCTGGACTCACTGAGATCATTCTTTTGATATGGACCTCAGCTCTCTGGGGCCAGTATCTTGTGTTTTCACAGCCCGAGTCTCCTCAGGGCTCAGCATCCATCAGGAGGGGCTGAAGTCTGATGCTGCTAGGTGGCAGGTCTTCTTTGTTTCATTCCTGCATTCCCTAGGGGCTCACAGGCACAGCTCACTGAGGGAGGTGGCTGCACTCACTGATGACTGTGACACCCTTTGTTGTCAGGCAATACATTATTTCTCACTATATTCCTCCCCATTTTTACAGATGAGGAAACTGAGGAAATAGAAGTTGTCTCTTGCCGAAGATCAATGACCAGTAGGGGGCAGAACTAGGACTGGGATCATCCTATTAAATTGTCGTCTCTAGGATTCCACCCAGGGCACAGGGCACAGAGGGAGACAGAAGGCATCGCCCCAGCCTCTGGGAGTTCATGGTCTTTCAGAAGAGGCAGATGCAAAATACTAATGATACTTATAAGGGTCCAAGTTATAAGCAATTTAAAAGATGTAATGGATAGGCAGGGTGGAAGGGAAAGCTGGACATAAGCAGAAACCCATCAGGCAGGTGGTGGAGAGGCATGGGTTTAAATTTGCTATGCAAGACAACATGGCCATGTTCTGTGGGTCCACTCTGGGCAGCCAACTGAGCTTTGCTTTCAGAAGCAGACTGTATCTGGCCAGCCAACGAGGCAGGCCAAGGAGCAAGCCCAGCTAACGGCCCAACACCTGGGAGCTGGCAGTTCTGTTCTTGTTCCAGAACACCTGTCTCTGCAGGCAGCATGATTTGGGACGAGCACAGAAACTGGCAGTTGGGATACCTGGGTCCCAACCAAACGGTCTGAGGTTTGGCCAGAAATGGGTAGTGAGTAAGGGAAAGCAATTTGCCTGGCTTAGATGGAGGCAAGAAAACGGCTCAGGACCTGCCCTTACTGGCTGTGGGTCCTCTGACAGTGGAAACTACACGCACCTCCATTTTCTCATCGGTGGAACGGGGTACTCTTAGCACTGCTCTCATAGGGTCGTTGTGAGGTTTAAACGAAATGGAGCATTTTCACAGTGCATGGCACAAAATAAGCACTCAAAATACTTATTTCAGGGAGTTCCCATCGTGGCTCAGTGGTTAACAAATCCGACTAAGAACCATGAGGTTGTGGGTTCGATCCCTGGCCTTGCTCAGTGGCTTAAGGAGCCGGCGTTGCCGTGAGCTGTGGTGTAGGTCACAGACGCGGCTCGGATCCCGCGTTGCTGTGGCTGTGGCGAAGGCCGGGGGCTACAGCTCCTGTTAGACCCCTAGCCTGGGAACCTCCATATGCCGCGGGTGCGGCTCTAGATAAAGGCAAAAAGACAAAAAAAAATACTTATGATTTCATTCATTTAATAGCAATCTGTTGAGTACCTATTATACACCAGGTTCTGGACCAGATACTACAGATATACAACTTTACAAACCAGTGTGGCTTCTGCCCTTATAGATCCGAAACCGATGGCCCTTCTCAATGAGAATGATAATTAGTGATCAGTGTAGCATTATCACCATCTTTCTTACAAATAACTAAGGAAGCCTCAGTTTCTCTCCTGTCTGTTTTTTTTCCATCAACCTCCGAGAATACCCATTACACACAGCATGTCATTATTTTCTGTCTTCATCTGGCACTGTGGCAGGCTTTTGATATTTACTTTTTTGTATTTATTCCTCCATTCCTGGTGCTATTTGTTCCTACATCCTACAGACCCTGACACAGAGTAAGGCACAGCGGCTTGGATTGGCTTGAACTGGATGGAGCCTGGACAGGGGCCCAGACCCTTGACCACGGTTACTCTGGTAGGGGGTCAGGAAGTAGAAAAACGGGTGCCTAAGTGGTTGGGGGCATGGCTGCCTTCTAGATTTCAGGATTCACCTCTGTCCTGCTGGATTCAGACCTGGCTGGGATGTGTGGAGGGTCCAGAGGCAACAGAAGACCCCAGCCATCATGCTGGGCCCCAGACCAGATCTGAAAGTGGGACTGCACCCCAGCTTCTAGAGACGAGAGGAAGGGACGCAGCTACCACTCCTACCGGGATTTACGGGATCAGGGCTTGGCTTCAGGCCAGCATGGAAGGCTTTGGTGCTCCTAACTGAGCTGTGGAATGAGCCGCGCTTTATGGAGTCTGGATAATTTGGGCCATTTTTAAGAAAAAGAACACAAAATTAGGTTTAAAATGGAACTAAACATGTTAAAAAAAAACACATATCATAAGACACCACAAAATCCAAGAAATAACATCATATTTCTCTGAACTGACTGCTCCCACAATCCTCTTTTCGTTCTAAACATTTGGCAGCACACTCTTGGCAGGCTCTGCAGGTGATTACAGTTTTGTAGTGTTATTCTTTACAAAGAACAGGGAGATGGCTGGGCTTCGTTCTAGATCAAAGTCGTCTTATTAATAGTCTATAAACGGCTTCTAGCTTCACAACTCAGTGTGAGGAATGTCATGTTCATGACTGCAGTCAAAATGCAGTAAATCTTCTGCCAGGTGTGCTTCACGTAGGAGCTCTTAGTGTTGCATTCACTGTTCGTGGCTGTACTGCTGTAGGTTTTCATCCTAAAAACACAGGGATTGTGATAAAACTTATTTTCCACTACTCCCTTCAAAAAGACACACACCCCCAGACAAAAGTACATGGTGTTTACAACTGGACATGCTTCATTATCGAGTCTATTTCCTTTTTTTTTTTTTTAATTTTTTAGTCTTTTTAGGGCCACACCCACGGCACATGGAAGTTCCCAGGCTTGGGGTCAAATAAGAGCTGTAGCTGCAGGCCTACGCCACAGCCACAGCAATGCTGGATCTGAGCCATGTCTGCAGCCTACACCACAGCTCATAGTAATGCCTGATCCCTGACCCCACTGAGCGAGGCTAGGGATCAAACCTGCATCCTCATGGATACCAGTCAGTTTCCTTACCACTGAGCCATGACTGGAACTCCATCGAGTCTATTTCTTTCTCTTTTTTTTTTTGCCATTTTGTGGTTTTAGGGCCACACCCGCGGCATGTGGAGGTTCCCAGGCTAGGGGTCTAATTGGAGCTGTAGCCACTGGCCTACACCACAGCCACAGCAACACAGGATCCGAGCCGCGTCTGTGACCTACACCACAGCTCACGGCAACGCCGGATCCTTAACCCACTGAGCAAGGCCAGGGACTGAACCTGCAACCTCGTTGTTCCTAGTCGGATTTGTTAACCACTGTGTCACGACGGGAACTCCGTCAAGTCTATTTCTGACAAGGGGACTTTCATGCTGACAAGGCAATGAGAGGAGATGAATCAATCCTCTACAGAAAAATTACATCCTTGGAGAAAATGGAACCCTCCTACACTGTTGGTGGGAATGTAAATTGGTACAACCACTGTGGAGAACAGGATGGAGATTCCTCAGAAAACTGATTATAGAACTACCATGTGATCTAGCAATCCCACTCCTAGGCATCTATCCAGACAAAACTTTCATTTAAAAAGATACATGCAACTGTATGTTCATAGCAGCACTGTTCATAATAGCCAAGACATGGAAACAACCTAAATCTCCATAGACGGATGAATGCAATTAAGAAGTGGTATGTATATACAATGGAATACTACTCAGCCATGAAAAGAATGAAATAATGTCATTTGCAGCAACATGGATGGAATTAGAGATTCTCCTACTAAGTGAAATCAATCAGAAAGAGAAAGACAAATACCATATCACTTGTATGTGGAATCTAAAATAGGGCCCAAACGAACCTATCCACAAAACAGACACAGACTCACAGACGTAGAGAACAGACTTATGGTTGCCAAGGCAGAGGGAGAGAGGAAGTGGGATGGACTTGGAGCTTAGAGTTGGTCGATGCAAACTATTATGTTTAGAATGGATAAGCAATAAGGGCACTATATCCGGTCTCATGGGATAGAATACAATGGAAGACAGAATAAGAAAAAGAATGTATACATATATACGACGGGTCACTATGCTGTCCATCAGAAATCGGCACAACACTGCAAATCAATTCTACTATAATAAAATTAAATTATAGCCTGTGATGAAGGGAAGAAGCTTCCACATACTAATTTCAGCTCCATATACTTCAAACCTGTTTTTCCCTCCCACTACACCGGCACCTCCAGTGCCAGGTATTGTAGTACATATTCATTCACAACAGGCCCCGGCCCTGGTCTTCAAGTCACAACCGCAAAGTGAATTGACACAGCAGAAAGCCATTCCTCTACCCCCGAGGAGTACCAGAAATACTGTGATTATATGCAGTGATGGCTACGAAGCTGCAACCACATCAACATACCTCACTCATCCCAGACCAAACATGTCCCCCCTCCCAATGGTCCCTTTGCCAAAGCCAAAGACATCCAGGGCCACTCCAGACCAACAACTACCCAGCGTGGGGGGGCTATCTGTCTGAACTGATGGTGGTTAATACATCTTACTTTGGCATATTTTACAGCGGTGCGTTGCTACACACTGAATGTTTGACTCCCTCCCAAATTCATAGGTTGAAATCTAATCCCCAATGTGATGGTGTTTGGAGATGACCTTTGGGAAGAAATTAGGTATAAGGGTGGAGTTCTCATGAGCAGGGCTAGTGCCCTTCTAAGAAGAGGCAAGAAAGCTGATTGGCTCCCTTTCTGCTGCCTGAGGACCCAACAGGTAGACAGTCTGCAGTGCAGAAGAGGGTCATCACGAGAGCTCAGCCATGCTGGAATCCTGACCTGGGACATCCAGCCTCCAGAACAGTGAGAATTGCTGCTGTTTAGAAGCCACTTGGCCTATGGTACTTGTTATGGCAGCCTGAATGGATTAAGAGAGAGATGCTCATGCGAGCATATTGTTTGGGCTCCCTCCAGAGCCTCAAAAGGAGGGGTTCTGAATCTTCCATTTCATTTATTGCCTTTGACGTCAACCCACCTCCAGTTATACACCTTGGGTAGAAAAGAGGTCTGAGCTGGCACTGGTGAGCTGTGATTCCTTAGTGTGCTAATAGCAGGTGAGGGCTGCCAGGCTGCCGAGGACAGTCTGTGCCTTTTGTCTGTTGTGTCCCTACTGGCGACAATCAGAACCCAAGTCCCTAGGAGTAGCAGGCAACTCTGAACCTCCTGAAAATAAGACAAGAAAAATAATAAGAGGAGAATTCACCCTGTGCAAGGTAGCATCCATATTTGAAATAGGTGTTTCCGTTTCTCTAAGAAATGATGCAATAATGATGGAGGTAGGGGGACTGTTGTATTCACTGACCCTCCTCCAACCTGCTAAGTCTGAAGCTGATTACTCTAGAGGCCCAGTGGTCATCAGCCACTGTAGTTAAAAAATCACATGCATTGCATGGGATGAGGTAGAAGCCTATACGTTTGAAGAACAAATGCAGTTAGTGTGGAAGGGTCTGCAGGAACATATGCTATCACATCCCCTAGGAATCAGAGCATCTGCACTTTACAATGCTATTCTCAAGATGGGTTGCGTCTTGAGTGCAGAGGCTGGGTTCACAGGGAAATAGAAACAAAAAATTGATGGAGTCCCTTGAACTCAATGGCTCAGGCCAGTACTTAAGTGCCATATTTTGGGCAAATATATGGGTTTGTTTGTTTGTTTGTTTGTTTGTTCGTTTTTGAGAAGAGGAATCCCCCATCTCCACCCCATAGCCTGCCCCAAACTTGGATGAGGGCAATAGAGGGACTGAGCAAGGCTGGCCTAGCCCCCTTAGGGGCACTCAGTTTGAGAGAGATGGTGATTTCTTATCATCCTACATATACGTATTTCTCATTTTCAAAACATTGTATTAAACCTCGAAGAAGTCCACAAAGTTCTGATTCCTCCTCATGATTGCAACGTAGAAGCATCTGTTGAAATATCTAATTGTTTGGAAAAACAAATTTTTTTTGCAGTTGCCCTAAGTGGGATTCAGCTCACAAACTGGGGCTGGAATCCTGGGAATAAGGCATCTACCAGGAACCTTAAAGTTCATTCAATCCAACACCCTTATTTTTACAGGGAGAAAGAGGCCCAGAGAGAGAGAGAGAGAAAAAAAAAGTAACTTGGCCAAGATCACATAATAAGCTGGTGGCAGAAACAGCATAAATACTCAGATTGCCAAATTCCTGATCCAGAGCTCTGCAAAAACTGCATGTTTTTTTCCATCTGCTTTTCCAGAAACTTAGCCAGTGTCCCTTCCAAAGACCTGGCCTCCCACGCAATCGCATGGACAAGGCTTCTGGTCCTCTGATCTGCAGAGAGGCCCTCAGCCTTCTGCAGCAAGCATCAATGCCTCGTCCACTTGAGAGACACCTGCTTACATATTTTCTCCCTGAGACTTGGCCCCTAACTCCGCCAATATTAGGAAATACACATGTACCTGCTCAAAGCCCGGACTGCCTATGTGTATCATTAAATTCTCAGCCAGAGCACCCGGCCAAGGAACATTAGCCAAAACTGGCTGAGGCTTGGGGAGAGTCGTGGCAGGCAGGGGACCAGGCCAGCTCTTCAGTGTGGTGGGGGTGGGGGGCTGGCATCCGCCCTGATGCCATTTGGGCTTAAGTCCCCTTTGAAAGCATCTCCAGCTCAACACTCCCTTGACCTGTTATATCCAGCCTGAAGGCAAAATTGCTTTTTTGTTGTTTTTTCTCCTTCGCTCTCAGTGGTCCACTGGAAGCCATCAGATCCTCTCAGTGGGATCTTTTCATGGCCAGATTCTCCCCATCACTCAGATATCGTAGGACTATCACCGCCTGAGTAGGGTCTTCCAGAAGCATGCCATTATAGTGGCACAACCCCAGCCCTACTCTTCACTCTCTACTCCATTGCTTTGGTTTGCTTTCTTCATGGAATTTCTCATTTTTTGCCGTTTCCCTATTCGATTAGCAAAGAGGTCACGTGGCCTGTTGTTAAGACTTTCTTCTCTGGGGTGGAGCCATCTAGGTTCAAATCGTGGTTCTACTGGTTATTAGCTATAAAATCCTTGAATGTTATCCAGATCCCATCTCTATGCCTCAGTTTCCCATATGTCAAAGGGGGGAATAACAATACCTATCTTGCGAGGTTGTGATGGAGGTTAAGTTAATTCATCGAAGGCACTTAGAGCTGCACCCGGCACAGTGTTAAGGATTCAATAAATGTCATATGGTATTGTTGCGATTATTGATTTTTCCCACTGTGGTTTCTCTCTTTCCATTCTACTGTAATTTCTGTGAAGGCAGGAGACCCTGCCCACCTGTGCACCTCCATCTCCAATGTCCACAAAAATACCTGCTACATTGTTGGTGCTCAGCAGATGTTAGTCAAATAAATGAATGAAGAGCCTTCCTAAGTGTTCCTTCTGTCCCCATTTCCCTCCCCTGGACCTTATTCTTGAATGAACCTCTACCCACTCCCCAGGTATAATTAGCTGTTCCTTCCTCTGACACCCCAGGGAACCTTGTCTAGTGTTTAACCACAGAGCCTGGGATTCCTTATGCTATGGTTCTTTGCAGTTTGTACACACACTATGAGCCCCGTGAAGACAGGGACCCTACATGACTCCCCTCTGTATTCCCCAGGTTTAGCTCCATGACTGGCTCATGGAAGATTCTATGGAGAAGGAGGGAAGGAAGAAGGAATATTCCACCTGGAGGTCTGATCATACCACACTCCTCCTCAGATCACCAGTGATCCCTCATCATAGTGAAGGTCTACTTCCCCAAGAGAGCATTCTTACTCATCCATTCCCCAAGAGAGCATTCTTACCCATCCATGGCTTGGCCTCAAATACTGCTTTTCCTCTTTCCAGTCTCTGCACACCTCTCCCTTTGTGTACATGAAATCTCAGGTGTGCTGTGCTCCTCTCCTTTCTTTAAGCTGTCTCAGTCATTCCCATCTGCAAGCCTTTTTCTTGTCTAACCCCTGCCTAGAACAGCTCTTCCCCACCTCTTCTCTTAGAGCTAACGCAGCCCCTCAGATCCCTAGTCTGACCTCACCTTCTCCATGATCTCCCCAGACAGTTAATCTTCCCTGTCACCTGTATACCCTAGCGGGAACTGGGTCGCTGTTGCACAATTGGGAGGAGGAGGAGTACATTTGTGAGGCTCATAAGGAGTCCTTTAGGAGTCAACATCCTAGACATGACGGGCATGGACTAAAGTTGTCAAAAACTACAGAACAAAGAATAAAAGCAGAGGATTGACAGCATCTGACTTTGAGATTTTCTACAAACCTACAGTAATCAAGATGATGTGGTGTTGGTGAAACAACAGACAGATAGACCAATGGGACAGAACAGAGAGCCCAGAAATGGACCTAAACACATAGAGTTAACTGAGTTCTAACAAATGTGCAAAGGTAATGGAGAAAAGATGGCCTTTTCAATAAATGGTACTGAAACAACTGGATAGCTACATGAAAGGAAGAAAGAAAAAGAAAGAAAGGGAGAGAGGGAAGAAGAAAGAAAGAAAATGAATCTAGACACAGAACTTACTTCTTTCACAAAAATCGATAAAAATGGATCAGAGACCCAGATGTAAAATGCAAAAGAGATGCCCCAGGGTGCCTCTTATACTCCCACATCCTATGATTAAAGTCAAATGGAAATCCACAACCCAATACAGGCAGGATTACTGATGACCATATCTTTCAGGAAAAAAAAGCTTTGAGCCACCTAAAGGCACAGGACCCCATGGCGCCAACCTGCTTGCTGAAGGTGAGAAAAACATGGTATAAGGCAATGATAACCATCAGCTACCACCACATGACCAGTTGCAGAAATAGGACTGGAATAGCTCTGAGTATCTATTTCTTATCTTGCTGTGGATATAGTTGCGTATGTATTAATTATTTTTTCTTTGTTTCTCTTCCCCTATCATCTAACATAAAGTATGTTTAGTAGTAACTATTCTTATATCCCGATATTTAAGCGAGAAGATTTCAGAAGAATGCGACTTACCTGGAAAAAGAATGGATATCACCCAAAGGCTGGTAAAGGAAGTGCATCCTTTTTCAGGGAGAAGATTAGTGTCTTTTTAGTTGGATATAAAACACATTAGGTGGAAGCAATAGTCTGCCACAGTCATTGTTGAGAAGTTAAATACGGTTAAAAGAGACATACATGGATGCCAAGTTGACAAAGAATAGGGTATGTGTTGAGCTAGAAGCTAGAAGTGGGCTTCCCAGAATTTCTTTATATCTCCAGGATACACTGGTCACGAGAAGCATGTGTGTGAGATTGAGAAGTGAAAAGGAAAAAATGAAAATGACAGCTTTTTTTTTTTTTAAGGGCTGACCTGAAGCATCTGGAAGTTCCCAGGCTAGGGGTTAGATCGCAGCTGTAGCCGCCAGCCACAGCCACACCAGATCCCAGCCGTGTCTTCTACCTACACTGAAGCTGGATCCTTAACCCACTGAGTGAGGCCAGGGATGGAACCCACATCGTCACGGATACCAGTCAGATTCTTACCCCACGGAGCCACAACAGGATCTCCACTTACTCCCTTTCTTTTTTTTTTTTTACACACCATGAAGGTCTGTATGGAGCTCAAGTGCTGTTATACACACGTTGTCCCTGACCTGCTGCCTCACCTTCATGACACGACTTTGGCAACTCTGGTTCCCATCCATCCCTTCCTTTAGCTCCTCCAAATCTTGGCACAAGTCCATGGCAAAAGGTGCCAGCTGGTCACAGACATCATTGCTCTCCCCCACTTCATGCCCATATTTCCTTTCCACCCGTCCTGCTGACTTCAGACCCAAGACCAGCTGTAGAAGCAACAGCCTTATACAAACCCTGAATGAGTTCCCACAGTTGCACAAAGTCAAACCCCCATTAAAAGTGCCTTAGCTATTTAGTTCTCAGTGTTACTGCTTCTCTGATTAAACCCCAACAGGAAGTTCCTGTTGCGGCTCAGGTGGTTAAGAACCCGACACAGTGCCCACGAGGATGCAGGTTTGATCCCTGGCCTCCCTCTGTGGGTGAAGGATCTGGTGTTGCCGAAAGCTGTGGCATAGGTCACAGACATGGCTCAGATCTGGCGTGGCTGTGGCTGTGGTGTAGGCTGGCAGCTGCAGCTCTGATCCGACCCCTAGCCCTGGAACTTCCATATGCTGCAGGTGCAGCCCTGAAGGGCCTTTGTGACTCGCTTTACATGATGCTCCTGCTACACTGGCCTTCCTCTCACACCTTGACCTGAGCTTGTCCAGGTTGTTCCCATGAAGAACTTTTCACACTTGCAGTTCACCGCCCTGAGACCTTTTCCCAGACATCCTCACGCCCAGCTCCTTCTCATAAGGCATTCTCAAGTTCAAATGTCACCTCTGTCATGAGGTTTTCCCTGACCACGGCACCTGCCACAAACCCCCAGTTATTCCCAATCACATTTCATCATTATTGTTTCCATGGCACTGATCACTCCCTAAAATTAAATTTTTAGTTAGCTGCCAGCTGTCTATCTTTTGAAGCTTTGTGAGGGTAAGGATATGCCTAAGCTGTTTTAATTTTTTAGAGTTAGGTTTTTTTCCTTTTTTGAAATCATTGAACCTGAAGTTTTATTTTATATATTTTATTTAATTTTTTTCTTTTGCCTTTTTAGGGCTGTACCCATTGCATATGGAGGTTCCCAGACTAAGGGTCGAATCGGAGCTGTAGCTGCCAGCCTACATCACAGCGAAAGCAACGTGGGATCCCTAACCCACTGAGCAAGGATTCTTTTCCATTGCGCCACCATAGGAACTATTAGAATTGTTCATTCTTTTTATTGTACTTTATTTATTTATTTATTTTTGGCCATGCTCATGGCATGTGGAAGTTCCTGGGCCAGGGATCGAACCCAAGCCCAGCAATGACAACACTGAATCCTTAACTGCTAAGTCACGAAGGGACACCTTGCCTAGCTTGTCAGCCGCTGTATCCCCTTGCCCAGGGCAGAGCCACACACAGAGAATGTTACTTGTAGAATTAATGAATGACCTTGTTCGAGCTGCATTCCTCTGCGAGCCTCAGTGCCCTGAGCTGTCTGGGGTATGACCATGCCTTTCTCAGAGCCGTGGGAAGAACTGGCCAGGCCTGTCAATGAAAGACACCTTGGTCATCACCTAGCAGGAAAGTGGCTCTCACAGCTTCTCTGCATCCACACCCTGCTGGGAGCCTCTGAGGGGACCCGGGAGCAGAGTGAGAATCACTAAGGTAGCCTCAGATCTCTGAGATTCCTGAATGCCAGAAGGATACTTTTACTTTATTTTCTTCTTATTATTTTTATTTGTTTCAAAAGATGACAGAGTCAGAGTTCCTGTCATGGCTCAGTGCAAATGAATCTGACTAGCATCCATGACGTCGCAGGTTCAATCCCTGGCCTCGCTCAGTGGGTTAAGGATCCAGTCCTGCCATGAGCTGTGGTTTAGATTGCAGATCTGATGTTGCTGTGGTGTAGGCTGGCAGCTGCAGCTCCAATTCGACCCCTAGCCTGGGAACCTCTATAAGCCGCGGGTATGGCCCTAAAAAGCAAAAAAAAAAAAAAAAAAGATGCCAGAGGTCCCTTCTACTAATAGCTCTAATGAGCAATGCACCTTCATCGTAAAAAACACTTTCACAGCAGTTGTGCCTGGAAAGTCTTAGTTCTGCAGCTTTAGCCCCTCTATCCACCCACAGAGCCAGCCACAATCCCCCAGCCTCTGCCCAGGGCCCACCGCGTCATGCTGTCATCGGGTCCAATCGATTTCCTTGCCTTACAGACTTGGATGGAAAGGAACTCTATTTCATCTGGTCTGGAAGGAAAGTAAGCCCTGAGGGAAAAGCGCAGAGGACTTTTCTGGAAGAGGATGCAGAAGTCCTGCACATCAATAGCATCCAAATAGCAGGGTGTGTCCAGCTCATATATCCTAAGTATGGATCTAAAAAAATGATAAAGAATTTCTGCACAGACCTAGAGCTAAAATAAGAAGTCTGCCGGTGATAATACAATTCACTTTCAACCCCCAGTCTGGGAAGTAATGACCTCATCTCCACCTCCCAAGCTGCACTGGGCCTTCATGGGACTATGACGTAGGATAAATGGTCCCTTTGGGAACAGCCTCTTCCCTCAGAGCCCACGCCACACACATGGACCATATTTAATGGAGCCTGAGGGGTTGCACTGAGATGGGAACAAGGGGGCAGTTTGGCCTTGGGCTTTATAGAAGACAGGACAAAATGCCCCACAGAGACACACGCTGAAACAGGTGCAGGGTTTCTTTGGCAATCTTTGGCTTTGGAGAAGAAGGTCTTTGTCTCACTGTCAGGGACCGTGCCCTCTCCAGCTCCTCCCTCCCTTCCTCCCTCCCTCCCTTTGGTATCACTTATCACAGTTGGTAACTGTGTATTTATCCATGTGATATACTTATCAATATTTCTCTCTCTCACTACATTATGAATCCTATAGTGCTGGGGACTCTTGTTTGTTTCAAGTCACCCTTTTTTTTTTTTTTTTCCAGCCACCTTCATGGCATATGGAAGTTCCTGGGCCAGGGATCAAATCCAAGCCAGAGCTGTGACCTGCACCACAGCCGCAGCAATACCAGACCCTTAAGCCACTTCACCGGGGTGGGGATCGAACTGGCACCTCCACGGAGATAAGTCAGATCATTAGCCTCTAAACCACAGAAGGAACTCCTCAAGTCACCTTTAAAGCATCAGCGTTTAGCATGCTGCGGAGCCTTAATAAATGTTATTGTATTCATTAATTATCAACCTGTACCCCACAAAGGCAAGTAACTACGAGAAGTGCCAAAAGAATGGAAGAGGAAGGAAGTACTGGGAACAGAAGAGAGAGAGAGAACCTGGTGCTGTGCAGTCAACAGAGGA
The DNA here is from genome assembly GCA_004024745.2 of Catagonus wagneri. NCBI lineage: Eukaryota > Metazoa > Chordata > Mammalia > Artiodactyla > Tayassuidae > Catagonus > Catagonus wagneri. Next base: position 8,077,456 of record PVHT021183646.1, read on the forward strand.
GGCCTGGGAGTGATAGAGGGCTTGAGTGGTATCTGGAATGGATTTCAGTGGAGGAAGCCCTCAAAGTGACATGCCTGAAATCAGTCTCTCACTGTGAAACATACATCTCCTATCATGACCCAGTACAATATTCATATGTGGGTTCAACAGGAGAAACATTTTAATGAAACAGGTTCTACTCTCTGGATGTGCCTTGTTATTTTCTATTCCATTCTATTCCTTGACATGATATTTATTTCCCCCCTTCTCCTCCTCCCCCTTCTTTCTCCTTGTCCTCCTCCTTCCCTCTTCTTCTTGATAAAAACCCATTAAGTTCATTCCACAGCCAACTAATGGTCTGTGACTGTTCATTCTAGATTGCAAGCCCACAAAAGCAGAGGTCAAAACTGTTTAGTTCACATCTCTATCCCAAGAACCTACTATAATCCCTGACGTCTGTTCCTTACTTGATAAGCCTCTATTGAATAAGTGAATAAATAAATGCATGGAGAGTTTTATTTTATGGCATCCCCTAACCAGTTCTCTCTCCTTCAAGCCAAAGCTCTAAGACCATCCCTATCTTTTTTTCTGACCCTTTTCAAAGTCTACTTTCTTCAAACCTATGTAAGGTAGGTTGCATTTTATTATTTGTTCCATGTTCCCTTCTATGCCATTAACCACTCCCTTCTGTGTGCTAAAATGCAAATCTAACCCTTTAACTCCTTTATTTAAAAACCCTCCAATGAGATCCTGCTGGTGTAGCACAGGGAACTATATCTAATCACTTGTGATGGAACACGATGAAGGATAATGTGAGAAAAAGGATGTATGTTTATGTGTAACTGGGTCACTTTGCAACACAGCTTAAATTGACAGAACATGGTAAATCAACCATAATAAAAAATTGTTTAAAAGCCTTCTATTTATTTGCTTTTATAACCTCACATGTATCAAACACACACAATGTATGAAGGCAGACACCTTTTACAGGCTCACATTTCCAGCCTTACCTTGGCGTTCTTTCTTTGTTCCTCTTAATCACACCAGATGGTTCATCATTCCTCTAGATACACTATAACACCCTTTCATACTCATGCCTCCCCCAAGCTTCCTCCTCTGTTTGGAATTCTTGAAAAACTCTTCGCATATCTCACTCAATTGAAGTAAAAACTCCTATTCCCTCTAATAGGGCAACGTCAAAGTGAAGCCATCCTCCTAGACAACTCCACCATGTGCACATAATTCTTCATCTTTGAACCCAGATATATCATCTCTTGCATTACTTTTTAGTTATCTTTGGCTAGCTCTTCTCTCCTTGGGGTGGGAGTTCCTTGAGGACAGAAATGAATGGACTGTTATTAATCTTCATCTTGTGTCTCTGGCACTGAAACCACAATAATCGTTGAAGGAAGACGGGAGAATGAGAGGGAGGAATGGGGGGCGGGGGAGCACCCAAACAAAGGGTCTCCACGTCCTTATCACAGCCCTGAGATCACAGCACCCGCCCCTTTATTGCTTATTCCAACCTCTGAAAAAATGAAATGATTATTACACTTTTTCAGCAATTTATCACTTGATGTATTTTCACAGAGTTAGACCTTCAGCAGATGTCTGCCTCGCTGAAATTCCCACTGGTACGAGATCTTAATTCTTTGCAGATTTTGAAATCCGTATAGAAAAAAGCATCATCTGTTATTTTGTGTCTGAAAATCTCTAACCCCTTAACCTTCTTTTCCCATTGAAATGCTACTTTAATAACTCGAATTTTTATCATACAAAGTATTTCAAGAACATTACATTCCGGTTCCAGCAGAACAGAGTGTTTTTCTCTTTGCTTTCTTTGGGTTCTAAATGCTGTTTTCTCGCTCTGAAATTCTTCTGGCTCTCCTTTATCCCTCCTCTCCAGCCCTGCACCTCTTCAACTCACTTGTTCATAATTACTCCTCGTGTCTTGATTTGGCCAAATGAGCTCCTCCAGATTTCTGCAAGGTCTCATCTCTTCCTTCTCCCTTTAAACCTCACTGAAAATCTCTTTTGTCAATTCACTCATTCAATCAACATGTACTGAAGCTCTGGATTGTGCTTGGTGTAATATAAACAGTAAACAAGACAGAGCCCCTGCCCTTTGGGAAGGTAAAATCTAGTCCGGGGCAGGTGGGCAACAGGTAAGTAAACACATGGTAATAACCCACTGTGAAATGGTCCAAGCTTGAAATGGAGATGGAGAGGATTTTCCAGAAAAGTGGCAACCAGGGTAAGACACCGAATAGGAAGGAAGGAACTTGTCACCCCACAGGTCCTGTGTTCACTCTTTGGTCACCTAGAAAACATAAAAGATGCATTTTTGAGAAAATGCAACTTTCATCAGGAAACTGTGTTATACTAACAATTGCTTCTTTTAGGAAAAAATTTGGAGCAGAGAATTTCAGTCTCCAAATAACAAAGCTGTTTTTCTTTCCAAAAAGTTCAGCACTAAAGGTGTTTTTAAGAGCTCGACGTTGGTCTTATGTTTGCAAGCTAAAAATAATAAATTGTTTAGAAAAATGTTTTAAAACCAAACCTCAGTACAACTTCGTCCTTTAATCCACGGGTGGTCTCTCATCACCTTTGACCATGATCTTACACATCTGCATGTAGAATATACCTGAATAAATTAAAAGACCAGAGATCATAAGAGTTAAAAAAAAAAAAAGCAGTGGAACCTCAGCAATTATTGCTTTTTACGATGAATTCCTAAGTTTCAACTCTGTTGTAACCAAGAGGAATCTTACCAAAGAGGATAGGTGTGGGGGGGAGGGTTCAATTGGGAACTGGCATATGCACACTATTGTATATGGAATGGATGGTCAATGGGGACCTACTGAGCAGCATAAGGAACTCTATGCAATACTCTGTGATAATTTATGGGAAAAGAGTCTGAAAACGAATGGATATGTGTGTATGTATAACTGAATCTCTTAGTCGTACAGCAGAAATGATCACAATATTGTAAATCAACTGTACTTCAATAAAAATAAAAAATGAGTAAAATAACCAACAGGAGTAGTCTACATAATGTAAATTATATATCAAATTAATTAATTTATGGTTTTATATCAATGCACACCTTGAAGATGCCGGATGGGGATTCCTGGAGTTCAGTACGATAGAACCCTTGCTTCATCTTGCAAAGTTGAATTTCTCCACCCCAGGGTTAATTTACCTGGATGGAAGTGTTATTCCACAAGTCCATTTTTTAGACCTCTTTTATTTAAGCAATTTGAATCCTTATATTTTGTATATAGGCATGAGTTCCAACTTTGCAAACCCCCAATTACTGTGACTCTTGAAGGTAACCCACTCATCCATGGACAACAACCCTGGACATCCTTCTCAAGAGTGGTTGAGCCTCTCTCATGCCTCTCCTCCTGGGTGCTTCCAAAGACACAGCCAAAGACCTTGGTCTTTTATTCATTTTACTAGGAATGGTGGTGGAAACAAATGGAAATGGAAGGAGAAGTTCCAGGAAGGATACATTCTGGAAGAATATGACTAAGGTTCCTGACTTGTTTGCCAAGAGTCCTTAGAAGCCACACGAGGTTCCTGAGCACCTCTTTATCTTCTAAGACACAATTAGCTCACAGAGTCTTTTCTCATCTCTACGTGTAGACTTGACTATGCAGTCAATGGTCCATAGGTATGAACTAGTGGACATTGAAGAGTTGCTTTGTCTCAATGAGCTATTTGGAATGTCTGTGGCCAGACGGGGAGACACATATGCATCTCACAGAATTAACCCATTGGCAAATACTCACCGAGCACACACCATGCAGCAGACACCATGCTGGGTTTTACACACACACACACACACACACACTTGCAATAAATAAAGATCATTGCAAATTCTTCTTCACTAGCTTAACTTCTCCTTCGGTGAAGGGAAAACCTGTGAGGGAAGAACACACTTTTATCCAGCCCTAATGCTTCCTTCTACCCCTCCCTAAAGTAGAAGGAATGATGTATCTCAGTGGTGAGTTTTGGCGAACACAGTTGGTCTGCATGGCAGCTCTGCTCATCTGCATGGATTCTGATCAGTTCTTAGGCCAGTAGTGGACTTCCCCATTGCAGCAGACTGCATTTTTCTAGAGTTCTTTATGATTGAGTGGGTTGAGCTCACTTTAGGCACATGTTTTAAACTAAGACAGTCTTAACAAGATACCATACTGAATGGCTTAAACAACATCACAGCTATTGGAAGCTGGAAGTCCAAGAAGAGGGTAAAGGCGTGGTAGGGTTTTGGTGAAAGCTCTCTGCCTGATTTGTACATGCTGGACTTCTTGTGTCCTCACATGGCAGAGAAAAAAGAAAGAGAGGAGAGAGAGAGCACTCTGTGTTTCTTCTTCCAAGGGCCCTAACCCCCTCATGAGATTCCCCCACCCTCATGACCTCACCTAAATTGATCACCTCTCAAAAGCCCCATCTGCAAATGCTATTTCTTTGGGGGAGGAGGGGAATGGGTAGGGCTTTCACATATGATATATTTTTAGTTTTTAATTAAATTATAGTTGATTTACAACGTTGTGCCATTTTTTTTGTTGTTTTTTTAACATATGAATTTTGAAGGGACACAGTTCCATCTATTGCATCACACAAATAAAAGTCTGAAAGCCACATTCCCCACCCAGTTCTGATTAGTGAAAAGATCCTCCTAGATGTCCGCCTTTCTGACTCCATTGATCGTCTCTAAATCGGTTCCTAACTCTGACAGAGGAAAGGTCTGCCATTATTGATCCCTCTCAAAGGCCAATCTATCTACTCAGATATTTGTAGGATTGTGGAAGGAGGTGGGAGGGATTCTATAGAACGGCTGCCTCCCTCTAGATCAAAGTTTTCCCAGCAGAGTGCCATGGATCACTAGAATTTTTATGATACATTAAGACATGTCAGTGAAAAAACAAGATCCTATGATCAAAGAAGTTAGGACACACTTTGTGCCTTAAGCTTCTCTGAAAGTCAGAGTACAAGTTGGTGTGAGAAGTCCTTCCCCAAAGAAACCTGATAAGGTTTGTGTAACCTGGGGTTCTCCAGTCCTGCTTCATCACTGAACCCTACTTTTAGCTAAACAACAATTAACCTCATGGAGGACTGAATCTCCCACATCTGGAAATAGCTATTCTGGGCCATGCCCTTCATCATCCGCAATCTCCTGACATACAATTTTATCTGAGTACTCACCTCATTTTCAAATTTCAGTTTAAAGCCCTCTTGATCGAAGAGCAAGTTTGCTTTTAACAAAACCCTTTCTTTCCAGTTGCCTCTAGCAATAGCAAGCTCATTATCCTAGAATCTCCAAACACATCCAGAAAGCCATGACCCATTTCTTTGACATTTTTTGCAAGTTTCACTCCACATATCCTCCTTTCTCCTCTAAATGATCATCCGTTCCAGGGAATAAAGAAATGTCAATATCTTGTGTTTGGGGGAGCCTTCAGTCTTCTTCCTCAGACATCAAACTGTTAATACTGAGACAAGTTTCCAGCTGCACGAGGTTGGATCAATTTTGCCCAGATATCTTAGAAGAAGTTGGTAGTGAATTTTAGGCCTGATACATCTTGGCAGATGCTCAGTCACTGCAAGAAGCCGGCTCCCCTCCAAATCAAGCATATCGAATCAATGTGCCGACACCCCATAAAGCCCAGCAGACTTCCAGACCACCCCAGTGTCTTTTTCTCCTGGACCTGTAGTCACAAGACTCCTTGAAACTGCTTCTTTATTGCTCTCAATTATGAGCTGCAACAGATCTTTCAAAAGGTACAGTGTTACCATCTGCAGACAGAGCCGGGAATATGCCAGCACTCCAGCTTCAGTCTTTCCCTTCTCTTGCTCTCTGCACTGCATTCTTCCTCTGGCCAGCCTCGTGACCACAGTTTTAATTTCACTTCTGCCTTTCTTGATCTCTTTTTTTTTTCTTTGACTTTATTAGATTATGTTTCCCACCCAGACCAGGACTGTTTTTGCCTCACTAATAAGAAGAGCACAGAGAGAAATCCTTAAAGGCTTGTAACCTTCTCCCCAGCAGGGCACCCAATTTACAGGTGTAGAACCCATCATTGATGAGAGCCTTGAGGGAGAAAGACAAACATAACACACTCCTTGCAAGTCACCGGAGTTCTCTCCACACCTCCAGGACAGCAAGATAAATGACAATTTTTTGTGGCACCTCCTAAAACCCCCCACACTCTTAACTGCCAAGCAAACGCTGATTGCTCCTCCTCTCTGCCACCGGGATCCCCGGCAGGGACTCACGGACACATGCGGTGGAGACAACCTGACCAGCCCCCACCTGCTCCCTACCTACCAGCCCCCACTCATCTGATACAATGCAGTATTTACCAAGCTTATCACACCATTTGACGCTTTGAACATTGTCACAAGTTTTATGCATGGATGGAATGCCAAAAACATCTCAAGCATTATAGAGTACAACTGTTTGTCCTCACTTGGAATTGCATTCTGAGTTTTGTCTTTTGCGGGGAGGGGGGTGTTTTTTTGTTTTTTGTTTTTTTGTCCTTTTGCCTTTTATGTAGAGCCGAACCCGCGGCATATGGAGGTTCCCAGGCTAGGGGTCTAACAGGAGCTATAGCTGCCGGCCTTCACCACAGCCACAGCAACGCGGGATCCGAGCCGTGTCTGCGACCTACACCACAGCTCACGGCAACGCCGGATCCTTAGCCCACTGAGCAAGGCCAGGGATCGAACTCGCAACCTCATAGTTCTTAGTCGGATTCCGTTAACCACTGAGCCACAAAGGGAACTCCGAGGGGGGTGTTTTGATTTGGACTGTTTGAAGAACACGAGACTCCACAATTGGTTCAAGACTTCCTCCTTTCTGTCATAGATCTGTGGGGAATAAGCTGGAATCATGCATTTACCATGCAGTACAATTTGAATAACACCATAAAATTGTGTTGAAATTATAAGACAATATACATAAGAAGGATGATTTAATGTAGCCAATTGGTATGACAGGATGCATTTGAAAGGTACTTTACCACATAATGACTAAGAAGATTTCATAAGTGTATTGGGCTGTTTATGTGAAAAGGTGATCCTAGACCATCTTAACCCTAGAAAAAGCAAATTTTATTATCATCGTGCTTGCTGGATGGAACCAAAATTACACCCTAGTGGTTGGTGGTAGGACACTTTCATAAAGGAAATTAACATTTCCCTTTTCAGTAATCCTGGGAAAGTAGTGAAACTGGGGTTGGGAAATGGAGTGGCTTTGGGAACGAAGGAGAGAGGACTCCCCCCTCTCTGAGGCTAGGAGCAGTGGAGACACATGGACGAGCAGAAGGGGTCCAGGAGGTTAATTTGAACAGTCCCTGGATATGTGGAATCAGCTAAAGTATAAGGGCGCCACTAAGTACTCTGTTTTTCCAGGAACTCTCAACCAGTGGCAACATCCACACCAGAAGCCAGAGAAATTGCTGGATTATTTGACAGACAGCTGTTTAAAACCTCCTGTTTCAAGAGGGCAGTTCTGGTTTCTTGCTCCAGGGAAGCTGTACAAGCAGCAAAGTGGCACTCTGGACATGAGGAGAGCAGTGCCTCTCACTGGGGCCGGGGTGGAGTCACAGGGTCGGTCTGGCGGAACCGAGAGAGACTAGCCATCTGTCATGAGAATCAATGACAGACGAGGCAGCAAATGGCAACAAGAAAATTGGAATGAGGGGATTAGAAAGACATGCCCTTCTGGGTAAGAACTGCCACATCACAGAAAAAAAAAACATCTCAGAAATGACAAGAGGGGCCACTCTGATGGGAAATTATCTTCACTGAGAAGGACAGTGGGTGCTCCTTCTGTAATAATACTGTAAAGAAAGAGTAAGATGGAGTTCTCATTGTGGCACAACGAGTTAAGAATCCGACTGCAGTGGCTCAGATTGTTGCAGAGGCATGGGTTCGATCCCCTGCCCATCCCAATGGGTTAAAGGATCCAGCACTGATGCAGCTGTGGCATAAGTCACAGCTGTGGCTCAGATTCAATATGGCCCGGGAACGGCCATAAGCAGCTGGTGTAGCCACTAAAAAAATAAATAAAAGGCATCCAATAAAATTTTTTTTAAAAAATCATAAGGCCAGATTGCTATTATTAGCAGGTGAGGCCAGTAATCAAGGTATTACACTTAAATAACCTTAACTGAATAAGCCGAACTTGGTAAGAGGTTATTGGAAACTCACTGTGTTTTTCCTACTAGTTTTCTTTGAAACTCTCAACTTATTCCACCTTATCTATGATGGAATCCCAGGAAGAGCTCAGAGGTTCATAACCATGTTCTTAAACAAGTTGCCTTTGCCCTGGTATCAAAAAAGAAAAAAGAAAAAAATAAGAGTCCAGCAAAATATCGAAACTCCAAACTTCAGATAATTTAAAACTTTCTCTGCCTCCAGCTCAGGTCAACCACAGGCAGAGAAGGTGAGATGGGAATGGGTCAGAGTCCTTTTTCTCCACTTTCCCACCTCACTCTACCTTCTCCTTCACTTCCCAGCTGCAGTGTGACCCCTCATAGTTTTGAGAGGGTGGGATGTTCGCATCCAGAAAACACTGAGTTTCCTGCTGGAACCTTATAGATAAGATGCATGTCCAAAAGTGACTCTTCCTTTCTTACAGCATCTTTGGAGGGTCTTTATAAACTCCCTGGGTCACTGCATCTTCCCAGCCACTGCCCCCTGGATGACTTTCCCCACAGCTCCCTGGTTTCCGGGGACCCACTCCTTTCTTCCATTTACCTTGCCACCCCCTGCCAGGTGGTCTTTTGGAGGAAGAGTCCCTCTCTTCCAGCCATATGCCCTTCCTAGGGGTTCATATTTGACTTTCCATAAGTATGCAAGCATCCTCGTGCCCCAGACTCTAGAAGTCAGGGCCCTTCCCACAGCAGCTCTTCTTGTTGTCATGCCAGCTGGGGAAGTGTCAGCCCCTGTTCTCATTTTCAGACATTGCAAAAGTGAATCAGATGCCAGGCCCTGCACTCTTCAACTCCAGGGAACACCTGTCAAGTTCTTGATAGGTCTTCTCGAAGTTCTCCTTGCTTGGCTGGAGTTGTAGGGGAAGCACACCCCCCGCCCCACTCTGTGATGGAAAGGGGATTGGGGACGCACAGCTCCCTGACAGCTCTCTCTGAAAAGTCTTCACTTTTTAATCTCTCCAAAGTCCTCCAACCCAGCCACCTCTCCTAATACCAAGGCCGGAAGGGGTGTTGAGCCAGTGCAAGTGGGGATGTGTCCACATCTCTCTAGCAAGTGGGAATGCTAGGGGCCCTTGCACTGTTCTTGACCTTTGAGTCCTTTGGGAAAATAGGAAGCACCTCATTTAATGTCCTTTTATTTTTTATTTTATTTTATTTTTAGGGATGCACCTGCAGCATATGGAAGTTGCCAGGCTAGTGGTTGAATCCAAGCTGCAGCTGCTGGCCTACACCACAGCCACAGCAACGTGGGATCTGAGCCGCATCTGTGACCTACACCACAGCTTGCCGCAACGCCGGGACCTTAACCCACTGAGCGAGGCCAGGGATGCAACCCACTTCCTCATGGATACCAGTCAGGTTCTTAACCTGCAGAGCCACAATGGGAATTTACTGTCCTTTTATTCAAAGTATAGTTCTGTCATTTATGTGGGCGTGTGTGTATGTATGAAGATAAACCACACTAATATCTTGCAGAACTCAATCTGGGAAACCTGGGCTAGGAAATCCCAGATTAACTTCTACCAGATAGAATCAACCCAACTTCCCTCTGAGAGCAACACTTACTTGGAGAGTCTTAGGCTGAATGATCCAAAACACCCACCACGTTTTGCTGAAATCAAACTTTAGGCTGCAAAGCTGCCACTGAGTTTGGCATGTCTTGCTAGCACAGGGGATTGGATTTGAATCATTAGGCTGTATTTGGAACCAACCAAGGACAATTACACAACAGTTGTTCTTGACTTCTAGGCAATGTTAGAGGGTGGGGAACATGTAAAACACAATGTCCCCATTTAGAGAAATTACCTAGGACCCCAACCTCAACATTATAGACTAGACAACTAACCCACGAGCTCTCTATTCTCTATTCTGATATTCCACTATTTCCTTTTTTTTTTTTTTGGCTGTGTCCATAGCACGTGGAAGTTCTTGGGCCGGGTATGGAACCTGCACATAGCAGTGACCTGAGCCACAGCAGTGACAAATGGCTAGGCCACCAGGAATCTCCTCCACTGTTCTTTATAAAGTCTCCATAAAGATTAGAAAATATGTCTCCCCCGGGCAGATAGATTAGGAAGAAGTCACACCCTGGGCAGGTGCATCTCCACACCACAGCCAGGCTAAGCTGGATTTCAGCTCCAGCTGATTCCTTCAGCCAGGTGCCATGGAAAGTGTACGAATGCTACAGTTGCAAGTGATGACCCTAAACCGATTTTAAATAAAGTGAATATTTCCACTATACGTGCAATTCTTTGTGTGTGTGTGTGTGTGTGTGTGTGCGCGCGCGCACATGTGTTTACGGCCGCACCTGTAGCATATGGAATTTCCCAGGCTAGGGGTTCAATCAGAGCTGTAGCTGCCGGCCTACACCACAGCCACAGCAACGTGGGATCTGAGCCTCATCTGTGATTTACACCACAGCTCATGACAACAGCAGATACTTAACCCACTAAGCAAGGCTAGGGACTGACCTGTATCCCCATAGATACTAGTCAGGCTGATTACCACTGGGCCACAACGGGAACTCCACTATAGCTGCAATTCTTAGTCATCATAAAAATTACTTTAAATAAATAAATAAATATATATATATATATATATTTATGCATGTGTGTATACACACACACACACACACACACACACACACACACACATATATATATATATCCTTTATCCACATCCCCAAAGCATATAAGCTGTTACATTTCCTGAGTATATTTTAAGTGGTTGTGATCATATTGTTTATATGGCTTTGTAAAGTCCTTTTTTATTTATTTATTTATTTTTTTTCTGTTTGCCTTATCTAGGGCCGCACTCACGGCATATGGAGGTTCCCAGGCTAGGGGTCTAACAGGAGCTGTAGCTGCCGGCCTTCGCCACAGCCACAGCAACGCGGGATCTGAGCCGTGTCTGCAACCTACACCAAGCTCACGGCAACACAGGATCCTTAACCCACTGGGCAAGGCCAGGGATCGAACCCTCAACCTCATGGTTCCTAGTTGGATTCGTTAACCACTGAGCCACGACCGGAACTCCAGTAAAGTCCTTTTTAAATATAACACACTTGTGGTTGCCAAGGGGGTGGGGGAGGGGTTGGGAAGAGGGTGGGAGGGAATGGAGATAACTAGTGCTTTAATGATGGAAAAGCAAGGAGATCGAACTGCATTGCACGGGGAACTATATCTAATCACATATGACGAATCCATACATGTACATGTAACCGGGTCACCACGCGGTGCAGTTGGAAAATCTGACAGAAATCTGTAAACCAGCTATAATGCAAAAAAATAAAAAATAAATTATAAAAAAACAGAAAAAAATAAATACAGCTTTGTAATACAAGCTTTTTTCAAGTTCTACAAATGCTCTAACAATGTCAGTTTAAATGATTTCATCCATAGATAGCAATCAGAAAGATACCACTAAATCTTAGAGAACTCAGAGAATGGCAAGAGATAGCTGAAAATGAACAAAGAACTCCAGGGACTTCTTTCTGGAAAAGATTAAAAAGGAGACACATACATGCAGATGGAAACTTTGGGACCAAGATTTTGGCGAGTATTTTCCCAAGGTCAGAATGCAAGTCTTTAAGGGATTTGGGATAAGGCTCAAGAAATCTGGTACTCACTGTGGTCCACGGCTCTCTCCAATCGACAAAAGCTAGATTAAAAAAAAACAAAATGCCTTACTGGGGCAGCTCAAGCCAGCTTCTCAAAGCCAAGGGTAGCATTTTAGCAAATATGTTACTTTAAGGTCAACTGAAAGTCAAGCCTTAAAAATAGTCAGAGGCAAAAGGAAAGTAATCTGTAAAAATTATATAAATGTTTTTTAAAAATTAGAAATCAATAAATATAATACAATAATTTTGCAAATCTAATTAGATGAGATGTTAGGGACACTGAGTAATATCAGCCTGCATTTGGCAGCTGCTGGGGAGACGCAACCCATTGTGAGTTTCCAGTCACTAGAGAGCCAGGCTTTGGTGGATATCAGGGGAGTAAGCAGACAGTCAACCCAATTACTCACCTGCTTGAGAGAGACCACAGGTGAAGTTCAAGGACAGCCTTTAGCAGTTGTTACTTGCAGGAAACTGTGTTTAGCATTCTTAGTCTTTTCATGTCACCTTTCTGAAAACGCCTCACCAAAAAAGATTCTCATATCCAATGTGTTTTCTCTCCCTCTCTCTCTCTCCTCTCCTCTCGTTTCCTCTTCTCTCTTCTCTCTACCAAAATAGGTTCTGTAAAGGACCAAATTTGGCCAGTTCCCCTTTGGAGGAAAATTCAGAATATCATGAACTCTGGCCAATCACATAGATCCTTCCAGACCCTGGCACTAACTTATCATATTTGAAAGTTCCTTAGCTTTTGCCCTTACGAAAAGGCTCATGCTAGATTTCAAGTCACAACTCATATATTTCATTCAACAAGAGTTTGTGGAACATCCTTTGTGAAATACAAAATACATTTTATCACAAACTATACTAAATAATTCATAAGTTTCAACTGCACATATTTTCTGAATGGAGAAGGAATGCAACATTGTTCATAAAAACTTCTAAGGCGTCACTGCAACTGAACTATCATGGTTACCCCTGAGATAAGGTTATTAAATATTTCACTCCATTTCTTTCTTTCTATCTACCTATCTATCTATCTCTATCTCTATCTCTCTCCACCCTTACCCCCTCCCAACCTTTCTCTTTCTGTTTCCTTGCTCAGTCGAAGAAGCATGCCAACATATTGTCAGGGACCCTATGGAAAAAAAAACTGTGTCTTCCAGTCAACAGCCAAGGACCCCATTTGAACAGCTATTGCACAACTGAATTCTGCTGTCATCCTTGTGAGTAAACTTGGAAGTGGACCCTTCCCCAGCTGAGCTTTCAGACGAGATGCAACCCTGACAGATACCCTGATTGCAGCCTTGTGAAAGATCCTTAAGCATAAGGCTCGGGTAATAAATGCCTGTTGTTTCAATCCACTAATGTTCAGGATAATATAGTCTACAGCAATAGATAAATAATACACTGAGTGATGAAATACAGGCTACTATTCTCAAAAGGCAACAAATAACATTCTCACTGGTAATCTGGATCCAGTCATTATAGCAGCCACCTCTGCCTACTGGTTCAGTCTGAGAAGGGACCCAAAACAGCTAGAAAATTCTCAACTTCAAATTGAAGAGAATGATGTCTGTGTTTCCTGGTAGAAGCATTCCTTCCTTGTTCCCAAACACTTCCAGGGTAAAGTTATTGGGAAAGGAAGCAAAAATTCCTTCAGCACACTTTCACTTCCAATCCTCTACAAGGAAGAGACAACACCATAAAAGGACCGCTGATTTAAGGCATGTACTGTAGCCAGAAATTTCTGACCCATAGTGTGTTTTCTTCCAGATGGCATCATAAGCACTTCAATAGGGCTTTCCAGCAGTTTATCAAGCTAGCTTTTCCTCGGCATGAACTCAATGGATGTAAGCCTAGCAATATACTTCTTTCATTGGAAAATAAGTTTCTTCATCAAAAGCATAAAGTGTGGAATAACACAGCAATGGATAAAACATTTATTAGTCCATGACTGGTGGTACTGGCAGGAACACTGCAAATAAAAGTTGGTTTATATTAAGAATATCTATCTATCTCTCTATCATCTATCTACTTAGTGCTGATCCCAACCTATTGATGGTAATATCAGCTAAAAATGCCTGAGGGCACACACCTGAGCCCTGGTGCATTTCCCACGGATATCTCCACTTTCTAAAACAGTGTTATGACTATACTGACCCTCGTGGATCTTATTATGATTACAAGATGCCCTTCAGCAATAACTATTAGGAAACTGGGGAGAAAAAAAGAGTTTACTACTTAAAGAGCTTGCTCCTTTACGTGGCATGTACAAAGCACAGCAGAGGGTGTACAGCTAGGTCATGGGTAGAGAGAGAACATGAGCTCAGGGCCTGGGGTTCTCCTTTTATTGGGGTCAAGAGTTGGGAATCTAAGTTTTCCTAGGCTCATTTTTTTATTGGTGAATTTAAAGCATACGAAGAGAGAGAAAGGAAGTGAGGGAGAAGGGCCCTAAATGGCCAGTTATTAAACCAACCAGGATCATGACACAAAGAAGCATTAAGGGAGGGGGGGAGGAGTTCCCTTTGTGGCTCAGTGGTTAACGAATCCGACTAGGAACCATGAGGTTGTGGGTTCGATCCCTGGCCTTGCTCAGTGGGTTAAGGATCTGGCGTTGCCGTGAGCTGTGGTGTAGGTTGCAGAGGTGGCTCGGATCCCGCGTTGCTGTGGCTGTGGCGATGGCTGGCGGCTACAGCTCCTGTTAGACCCCTAGCCTGGGAACCTCTATATGCCGTGGGTGCAGCTCTAGATAAAGGCAAAAAGAGTGGGAGTGGAGAGCACAAGTCAGGCTCTGCTCTTGATCTAGTCCTGTGGCTGATAAACCTTCACTGAAGTGGATGCCTCTTTGGAGTGGTTGCCTGGGCAGTCAAAACTTAAGTACTTGAACTGTAAGAACAAAAGCCAACTGTCAGAGCTTACACTACGCTATTTACAAACACACAAACCTTTGAAGACAAATTGCCAGCTCCTCTACAAGAAAAGAAATCTAATGTTACCCACCTTCATGAAGGTGGATGACTTGTCCCTCAAGGAGAAGTGCCACATCAGAATTTGAGCAATGGCCTCCGTTGCTGGCAAATTGTGAGCTCAAGTGGCAGTAACCAAATAAACCTTCGTGAGGGGAAGTCTCTGGTGTTGAGCTCGAGCCTCCAAAATATGACAATGCCCACTAAGCAGCAGGCCTCCTTTTTGTTGTGGGCGGTGCAAGACTCAGCTACTTGTCTCTCACTGTCAAAGGACATTTTCCCAGACCACTAGAAGACTAGAAATTTTACCAATATATCAGGCTCCTAAATTTTCAGTTTTTCTCCCATCCTCTGGCATGCAGGTGTCTCATAAAGCACACAAGCTGTTCGTCCAGTTAGCATCACACTGTTAAGGGCGGAGACTCTCATGGTATTCTCTAGGCTGTCAAGATAATCAAGTTCCCTCATGAAAATATCAAAACAATAATCAGGAGGGCTACCATCATCCTGATACAAACCTGTGTTAAGAGACTCGTGTCCTTTTACGTGAAGGTAAATGGCTTCTGATTACCTTAATCAATGGATAGTGTAGGGAAAAAAAACCTTTTGTCTCATCAACTGCTATCTATTAGAGGCCAGAGACTTAGTTTGTTCCCGTAAACATCCCTCACCTTGAGCTACAGCTTCAGTTGACATCACTACCTGATTGCATTTATGTTTATCCAGTCATTCTCAAGCTATTTGGATTTTTCGCTGGACAAAGAGTCAAATTATACAGGGAATCATCACCCCTGAATCTTTCAGGTCTTTTATGAGGGTGGTTATGTCTACAATTGCCACCAGTGAGAGAGTATTACCTTTTTTTTCCTTTTCTATTTATAGCTACACCTGTGACTTATGGAAGTTCTTGGGCTAGGGGTCAAATAAGAGCTGCAGCTGCAGGCCTGCACCACAGCCATAGCAACACTGGATCCAAGACACATCTGTGACCTATATTATAGCTTGTGGCACATGCCGGATCTTTGACCCACTGGGTGAGGCCAGGAATCAAACCTACATCCTCTTGGACACTATGTTGGGTTCTTAACCCACTGAGCCAGAATGCAAACTCCAGTTAGTATTTCTTTATTCAGAAGAGATGGTAGGCAATTCTTACCTATCAAACACCAAAATATCCCTCACTTAATGGGTCATAAATCGTAAGGACTCTGCTTGTTACTAAATATGTCTACTCCCAATTGTATTTCTAATACTTTGTTTGCTGAGTAACAAAGCACCATAAATTTAGCCACTTAAAAAATACCTATTGATTATCTTTCAGTTCTGAAGATGAGAATTCCGGGTGGACTGGACTGGGTTCTCTGCTTGAGGTCTTACAAGTTCAAAATCAAGGTGTTGGCTGGGGTGGATGCTTACCTTGAAGCTCTGGGAAGAATCCACTGGGTAAGAAACTCACTCAGATTGTTGGCAGAATTCTATTCTTAGCAATTGGAGGGAGGACTGAGGTCTTCATTTCCCTGCTGGCTGCCTGCTGGGGACCACTCACAATTTCTAAAGACCCTCCCCTCGCCACCCCACCCCACATTCCCCAGCATCGGGCTTCCTCCATCTCTGAAGGCAACATGGGCACCTCAGTGCTTTGAGTCTCTGACTTCCTCTTCTGCCACTTCTTCCTTTATTCTGCTGGGATAAAAACTCTGCTTTCAAAGGGCTCCTGTGATTGGATTAGGCTCCTCCAGATGATGTCATACGATGTAACATAATGACAGGAGTGATAGGTCACCATATTCACAGATCTCGCACACACTCAAAGCAGAGGATGTTATATAAGGGTGAGCAACATTGGGAGTCATTCTTAGAAATCTACCTGCGCCATCAATATACATTTATGGTCTGGGAATACAACCACATATGGGTCTACCGGTCCTCGGTCCCTTGTGAGTTAGATTTGTGCCAAGTCTTAATTCATCATCTGACTTCTTGAAGCTTCCACTCTCAGTGGTGGGGCCATATTATTTTATGCCATGTATCTGAGGAATGGGCATCAGCTTAGAGCCCATCAGCTTAGAGCCTTATAGCTTCTGGGAAGTCCACATACTTACCATTCTCCAGTGCCCTCTCACCCTAACGATGGCAACATGTCTCTCTGAGAAAACTAGGGGAAGATTCATCAAGTAAATTTTCCAAGAGTTTTCTCAAAGGGACCTAACCTCCCTGTCAACGGATGGGCCATGGATAAATATCTATCATGGGTCTGGAAATCAGAAATGAGATCTTGAGACCCCCCCGCCCCCGCCATGGGAACTTGAGTCAGATTGGTGTGCACAGAAGCTAAAGCTTTTTCACTGAGAAGTCAAGCATCACCTTAGTAGGCTGCACATCTATTTCATTACAAGGCACCCATTGATCAATTAGCCATCCCCACAGTTCCCTGTGGGTCAAAACACTCCGACTGCCATGCGATCCCTGGGGCTTAATGTGGTAATTGCACTCACTTATCTCTGACAATTAAGTCACACCACAGGCCTCTAGAACTCCTGGATCCTAATATTCCCTCTGAAGTTTGTGAGTCTAGTTTTACTGCAGCATCTCCCAGAGTTATCATGGACCCACATAGCACAGCCATCACGGACTTTTCAAGAACTCCCTCCTCTTTGCCAAGGAAGTTCTAGCCTTCAGATCTCTTGGACTATAGGGTGCTATTGAAGTCAGGCTTCAATTACCCAATCCAGTAGATTGCTAATGCCGTCCCTGCCTGTTTACATCAATGCATTAAATCTCAAATCAGATGAGTATCCCCCATTGACAAATTTGTTCTTGTTTCATCATACATGGTGATCTACTGCTTGACCTATTACTCTTGGAACCAACTGCTATCATCTCTAGATTTCTGTTGATAAATGTCAGCAAGACACTGCAAAACCAGCAGTTTACAGATCTGGTAAAGAGGGCTGCAAACACTTCGCTATCTGTATTAGTTTGCTAGAGTTGTCTTTTAAAAAGTTCCATAGACTGGGTGGCTTAAACAACAGAAATTTATTTGCTTGGAGTTCTCGAGGTTGGAAGCCCAAGAGCAAGAAGTTGACAGGGTTGATTTCTTATAAGGCCTCTCTGGCTGGTACATGTCCATCTTCTCCTGCATCCTCACATGGTCTTCCCTCTGTACCTGCCTGTGTCCTAATCTCTTTTTCTTGTGAGAACACCAGTCCTATTAGATTAGTGCTCACCTGAGTGACTTCATTTAACCTTAAATACATCTTTTTTAAATTTTTTATCTTTTTTTGTCCCACAGCTTATGGAAGTTCCCAGGCTAAGGGTCAAATCAGAGCTGCAGCTGCCGACCTACACCACAGCCACAGCAACACTGGATCCGAGCCACATCTTATACCTACACCACAGTTCACAGCAATGCTGGATCCTTAACCCACTGAGTGAGGCCAGGGATCTAACCCATGTCTTCATGCATACTAGTCATGTTCATTATTGCTGAGCCACAATGGGAACTCCTTAACCTTAATTACCTCTTTAATGGCCTTATCTTCAAATACAGTCATAATTTGGGGTACTGGGGTTTAGGACTTCAACACAAAAATTTGGGAGGGCCATACTTCAGGCCATAATATCATTCTTTCCGTAAATAAGGAAAATGGCCCTTGCATCCCTTGAATATTAGCTGGTTCAATATTGGCTTTGATCTGTTTGGGACATTAGAATGTGGTAGGAGTGATATTATATAAATTCTGAGGATAGACTTCAAGAAATATGCAGCCTCTGCCTTCACCTCGACCACTCTCTCTTCAAAGCCACTTACCATGTAAGAAGACCCACCACTGCAAAAGAGAGAGGTCATGTGGAAAGAGGCCCCAAACCATCTTGAAAGTTCTACCTCCAGCTAAGCTCCCAGCAAAAGAACTGCCCGGTTGAGCCTTATACAACTTATAGTATCATGAGAAATAGCGTGTTATGGTTAATTCAAGCCACTAAGTTTGGAGTTCCCATTGCGGCTCCTCAATAACAAACCCAACTAGTATCCATGAGGATCCATGGTTTGATCCCTGGCCTTTCTCAGTGGGTTAAGGATCCAGTGTTGCTGTGAGCTGTGGTGTAGGCTGCAGACGCGGCTCAGATCTGACATTGCTGTGGCTGTGGCATAGGCCAGCAGCTGTAGCTCCAATTCGACCCCTAGCCTGGGAACTTCCATATGCTGCAGGTACAGCTCTAAAAAGAAAAAAGGAAAAAAAATCCACTCAGTTTCAGGGAGGATTGTTACTCACCTTAAACTAAATGAAAACAATAGGCTAGCTCCTTTTAGAGCAGGTCCTATACTTCTCTGCCTGGCTGAACAGGATTCTGACTGTCATTAAGTCTAGAGGCCATGAGATAGTAGGTGAGTCCTGAAAAGTCAGCGGTGGACTGGGTGAAGTTAATGAGAGGAATTTATGCCGGGGAAATCTTCCCCTCAGAGAGGGCCTGCAAGGAATTTCAGAGGAGTGTTTTCACCTGCAGTCATGTCCATCCCAAATCCCCATCCCATGTTTCAGTGTGTCTCTCTATCCTCTGGTCTTTCGCTTTAACATAAGCAACATAGCAGCTTTGGGCTCTGCAGCTCCGCAGCCCTTATAATCAGGCCCTGAACTGACCATCAGCAGCTATTACTGGGCGTAAAGGACTCATTCAAAATGACCATAGGGGCTTTCTGATTTTACCTCTGTGCCCTCTCAAGGACTTTCAAGTCTTGCAGTTTGTCATTGTCCTTTTCTCTGTATATATTTTCCAGTGCCACCAGATGCAACCTGCCCACATGACATCTCTGAAATCTCTGTTGTTGCCATAGCTACTAAGTATCTCAATGCTTTGATGTCCCAGAGTCTTGGCCTCCACAAGCACTCATCCATGTTACCACCAGCAATAATTTTAGTAATTGACAACAACACATGCCACAGATTACCAGTGTCTCATTTTCCCCAGCAAGGAGGCTCTTGGATTTGTGAACAATCCAATCCTTGAATCCTGCTTAACCAGTTCTGGTACAATCGCTCTGTAAACCAGAGTTCTGGCTAAGACTTTAAGGAAGGAACTATTTACAAATGCACAGGCAGAGATAAGGAGCAGCAACAAAGGAGGGTGAAGCAGCCAGAGCCGTCCACAGCAGGATGCTGTAAGCACTCCTAGGACAAGGCACAGGACTCGTTACCAGAACTGCCAAGAGCTGAAGATATAGGAGAGATCTGATCCTTTAAGACTGTGACTTAAAGCCCCAGCACTTAGGAATCCAGTCAAATTAAGATTCTAATCTCTCTTTCCTCCATTTTGCTCATCTCCTGCCAGCTTCTCCCTTTGGCCGAAACCACCAGGAAGCCAGGAAGCAAAGGGGCCCGTGGATGCTGCTCCAAGAAGTCAAGAGCAGGGCTAAGAGCAGGTGGAGAGGGTGGAGAACAGATCTGGAGAGGCACACACAACAGTGACCCAAGTTCCCTTGATTTCTGCCTAAATCTTTTCCTCACAAAACTGAAATTGACTGTCACTTCATTCTGATCGAGGCCTTAATTAGGACCTGCTTCCTGTTCTTTCTGCGAGTTCTGGATTTCACCAGAACAAGACGACGTCCTCAGTACTGGTCACTGGCTGTAGGCAAAGCTCTTAGCTTTACTTTTTCTATTTTTTTAGGGCCACACCTGTGGCGTATGGAGGTTCCCAGGCTAGGGTTCCAATCGGAGCTGCAGTTGCCGGCCTACGCCACAGCCACAGCAACGCACGATCCGAGCCACATCTGCAACCTACACCGCAACCCACAGCAAAACCAGATCGTTAACCTGCGAGTGAGGCCAAGGATGGAACCCACATCCTCACAGAGACAATGTCAGGTCCTTAACCCACTGAGCCACAATGGGAACTCCTGCTTTCGATGTCCTTACTGTATTTTTTCTCCTATTGAGTCACCGATCCTTTTTTAAAATTTCCATTCCCCATTCGCATCACCCAGCCTCCTGAAAAGCCACTCTGACGTGTTTGTTAGCGTTTCCTGATTTTACATATGTCTTTGTAAGTGTGCAGTTTTGCTTTAGTAGCATTGGTGTCTCGAGCTCGTAGTGATGGTATTACACTGCAAGGTTCATTCTGTCCCTCAGCTGTTTAACTCAGTGCTCTATTTTTAAGATCCATTCTTGTAACGAGTCTATATATGTATGTGTAACAGGGTCACCACACTGTACAGTTGAAAAATTGACAAAAAAACTGTAAACCAGGAAAAGAAAAAAAAAAAGGATCCATTCTTGTTGCTGTTATATAACCAGCTGGCTATTTCTAACTACTGTTAACCAGTATTCTACAGTTAATACCCAATCATTGCACTGAGCCATTCCCTCCAGTGGTGAATGTCTGTGTGGCCTCCATCTCCCAGATTCGGTAAACAACCCCCTGACGAACACTTTTTCTGTGTCCTCACAGACCAGTGCAAGAATTACTTGGAACTGTATATTCAGAACCTGTCTACTGGGTCAGAAGGACTCTTACTTTTGGATTTCCTGAAAATGAGTTCTGTTCCCTTTTCAAATGTTTATGATACTTGCATTCAATCAAGATTTTTTTTTTTACTATGAACTCTGTTTTAGCATTGGCTACATCAGTCCTGTTACCCAGCCTTAACTACAATCATAACATGGAATAATAGAAGTGAAAGCCACCGAAGGTAGCCAATCTTTTCATTTTCTAAACGAGGAAAGTGGAAGCTAGAAAGGAGAGTTCTGATGCAGCTGAAACTTCTTCAGTTCAGCTGCAAGTAACTTCACTGAACACCCTATTTCTGATGTCCCATTGAGAGAATGGGTTTATCCTGACCCTGGTTGCAATCTGGCAAGGCTGGTGTTACTATACCCATTTCCTAGATGTGCTAACTGAAGCTCAGGGTACCTAGGATGGCCAAGTGGATGAGCTCAAAAGCTGTGCCTTCTGAGCCCAAGTCTCATGTGTCTACCTGCAATGACTGCTCTGAAAGTTCTGTTGATGATCTGGGATGCTTCTGGCAGAGACAAGCTAACAAGGAGTTCCCCTGTGGCTCAGCAGTTTATGGATCCAACATCGTTACTGCTGTGGCTCTGGTCACTACTGTGGCATGAGTTTGATTCCCGGAACAGGAACTTCTACATGCCCCTCCCCCCAACAAAAGAGACAAACCAGCCAAAACAGAGAGGAACTATATCAGAAATCCAAGTGTGTCTTAGTGTACTTTAATATGTTTCCCCAAATAATTGACTATCTCAGACCTCTTTCATCAAACGGCTATAATTACACTACTGGCCACTGGTTACACTTCTGACTTCACCTCTGCCTTTCAAAAGCAAGTTTCCAAAAGTTAAATGTATCTGGTGATAAGAAAGAGCTTCTCAGTAGAAAAGCAGATTTAGGAAAGTATTTACCTTCTCCAGGGCAGCATGATCCTAGATCAAATTATGGTTAATAGCTATTATAAACTGAGTTTTTACCCTATACTGGTCACTGGAAGGCTAAGTACTCACAAATACGTTATCCTTTCCATGCGACCCATCCTCACTCTCTTAAAAGTTTCAGGTTAAGGGCACAAAGTAGGATGTCTTGTTTGGTCTTGGTTCCCATGCCTCTTCACCCTCCAATGCCACCCTCAACTGAGTGTGCAGGTTCTCAATAAAAAAAGTTCCTTGGTTCTTAGTAGGTTCTTTCCCCCTCTGCGTACATTCCTCCCCAGAAGAGAGGGGATCATTGTAGCGTAGCAGACACCCCACCCTGAACCCCAGACACTTGAAACCACTCATGTCTGAGATAAGGCAGTGGCTTGGGAGACTTTCGGTGGCATTCTTCTCAAGTCACCTGAGTGATGGGGAGGAGTGCCCGGCTGTCCGGTGCTCCGTTCAACAGACATGCATTAGTGCTGTTGGTAAATGGACGCAATCAGTTTCTACCTAAAAGACAAAATCATAGTACTGGGCATCACTGTTGGGAAATATCACTGCAGGGATTGTTGACTGCTGGCTTATAGGTTTGCTGACCTTGATGCTTGCTTGTAAATAAAATTCACCCCTGCTCTAGCTCCTTGGGATCCTCTCCTGGCTTTCCTTATTAAACCCAGTGCGTCCTGCACGCTACTGCAGGTCTTGTCTGGATCAGCAGTAGGAGGATCTGAGATCTACTTCCAAGTCCCTGCCCTCGGTCTGCAGAGGGCACAGTAGGTGAAGCTCGGTCCAGGGTCCAGAACACTCTCCCACACAACTTTGCCCTCCCGGTACACCCAGTCTCTTTTCAGAACTCTTCCATTCTTCTCCCTCACCCATACAAGCCAACACCCTCCCAGGTGGGCATGGGGGGGTCTTGTCAAACCTTAGACAAGGTGGGACGTTTAGAGATTTTCTTTCCAAATGCCCTGCAGGGAAGATGCTGTCTCTGGTGTGCTGGCAGACAGTCCCCGCTTTGCCTGGAGAACATCTCACTCCTTCACGGCCCTGCGTGCTGCTCCCTCTTTGGGGAAGTGCCAGCCTGGCCCTGGTCCAAAGTCACCTTCCTGCCACTCCTCGGCTTTGTGCAACTCAGCTCCCGGGGCTGCCCAGTCCGAGATGCACCTTCTGCCTCCTGACACCTCTCTGGGCGCAGTCCCTGAGTCTTGACTTTTCCGCATAAGCAGCCTCATTCCCTTCCTTGGGTACCTTTTGTCAATCAGCTTTGGTTAAAAGGTTTTCTCTTTGGGGAGCACTTCTCTCTTTACCCTTCAGCTTTCCTACGGAACGAGGGACTCCCAGGCCTAAAAGGTACCTTGGGAATTTGTACAAGTGTTGAGGATGCTATCGGAGGCTAAGAGCACCTTTTGTGGCCACTGAAAAGGGACCGGGTAAACAGTCTCATATCCCTCTCATGCTATGTGTGCCGTGGGCTCCAGAGTGACAGTTATAGAATGACTATTTAACAGGAAGACACTCCCTGCCCATGCCCCCCAACACGCACACAACGAGTACACAACAGAAGGCTTCTGGGATTTGCACTGGGCAGGAGTTTCAGATCCCCTATCAGGACAATATTAAGAGAAAATAAAGGCTATAATGCCAAGGAAGCCAGTCCAGGCTAAACCACCCTGCAAAGAAGAGAGACACACGGAAATAAAAGGGGTGAGAGAGTAGGGGTGGAGGATCCGAGCCCTGTGGGATGCTGGGAAACCTGCGCACACGGACAGAGGCTGCTCCTGCCAGAGAACGCGCTGCATCATTAGCCAGAACCGGGTTCAGTCAAGAAAGTTAATTGAAGTCTGTGGCCCCATGCTTTCAGAAGTACCTCTGCTGCTGCAGGCTGTGGTCACGGACAAGACACATCCCGGCAACATAGCCTGTGCCTCACCTCTTTCCAGTTGGCCAGAAGAGCCTAATATTATATGTTAAAGAAGAAGAACATGATTTGCTTGGAAACTGCATCTGGGGACCTCCCAAGGCAAAGGGTTATTGTTCCAAAGAAAAATGAATGGTAAATAATTTCCTGTGTGTGTGTTGTTAGCATGTATGTAAATGATGGAATGAAAATTCAAAGAAAGCATGTGAAAGGCACACAACAGTGGCTGGAGAAGCTCAACTCCTTTGCCTTAAAGTCAAAGACGGCTGCACTTTATTCTGTTGAGGGCTAATCTGGCTTTTCCAGATTGGGTATTTCAGGGACCATAGTTGAACCATGAAAACATGATTTTGTTGAAATCGTATACAAAAAAAATAGTGTATTTATGAATTAATAATTAGTTCTGTAATTCTTCGAAAAAATGCATATCTGAATATATGCCTGGATCTAATCTGAAATCTATCAATCAACATATCTGCCTGCCTGTCTAACTATCTGTCCATCATGGTACACCATTCTGGAAGTAGGCTGAGGATAGATACTATGGCATAGTTTTCAACCCACAATGTCTGCAGCAGACAAGGCCCCTCTTCCTCCCCAAACCATCAGCTTGCCACTAACGAGCCCATGCAGCCATCAATACTATTCTGTGAGGGCCCTTGTCAACTGGCTTAATAGAATCCAGTTTGCATGGGTTCGCATCCTTTCGTGCTTGCTCTAGACTGGAGCTGGGTCTACCTGGATGATCTTTCCTAAAGCCTGTGTAGAATCTCCAGATGAATTCAAAGTTTAACAGAACGACAAGGAGTAGACCCTGGCCACAGGTGCCATTGCAACTGCCCTCGCCACCCTCACCAACTTGCACTCTCAGAATCGGCCCCCACCTTACCCCTACACCTGCTAGGCCCATTTTCAGGAGGCTTCAGAGAAGTCAAAAATAGCTCTTCATCAGAAAAGGCTTGGTCCCCCTGCTTTAACATGAAAACCTTTGAGAATGGCCTTTTCAGCTTCAAAGCCACCACGGTGGGCAAAACATCAAAGACGGGGCAGTGTTAACCTTTGAGGGTCTGATGTCTTTAAAGCAGTGGTCTTAACCTTTTTCCAGGTCAGAGACCCCCCTGGAAACCTGATGAAAGCTATGGAACCACATGCCGTAAAAACCCAGCAGCTCAGTGGAAAAGTTGCCTGCAATTGCAGTGGGCTTGTAGACACCCTAACACATTGGCCTGGATGAGAACTCCTACTTGAATACAATAGCCAAGATGTATCCATCAAGACATCTATTCCAAGTCTTCTCAAAAACACTCCAAAGGGCATTGATTCCTCTGATCTCATTTCTCAATTTTGTTTTTCACTTTTTCCTCTTTCTCAGGGCTACGCTACGTTCACCCATTCATCCTGGGTTGACATTCAGTAAGGACATATGATTTGGGTTGTGTTGTTTTTATCGTCAGCATCTGCACTTGTTGGTAGGTGCTCAGGTCACAGAGGTCTGTTTTGACTCTTACCCTGCCTTCACCATTCATCCATCCATCTACAGACCTTTCCATTCCACTGTTCACTCATCCCCAGCCAGTTATTTTTCTTAGGACCCTCCGTGTCCCAGGAACTGTTTTAGGCGCTGGGAAGACAGGAGGAAACATACATTGATTCCTTGGCTTCGTTCGTGTCATTTACAGTCAAGTGAAGAGATAGACAAATAAACAGAAATTACAAGGCCATGGGATAAATACCCTGGAGGAGAACAGGACACTTGCAAAGCATATAAAGGGGATTGTAGTCCAGATTTGGGAACAGAGGATACAGAATGTTTCCTGAAGAAAAATTATGTATATATGAGAATAAAAGATCAGTAAAAGTCACCCAAATATAATGCAGGTAGAAGAGCGGATGAAAGCACGTACAGTTGTCCAGAGGTTTGAGCTTCAGCTGAAGGCAATGGAGGGTAACCGTAGGGTTTCTGGCAAGATGGCAATGGTTGGAATTGAGTTTCCCAAAGATCATTCCAGTTCTCCAGGGAAGAGAATGGATTGGAGGAGTCACATATAAAGGCAGGAAGCCAATTAGAGAGCGGCTGCAACATTCCAAATGGTGCTGTAGACTTGATGGAAGAAAGGGATGGTGTGATGAGATATAGAGGGTAGAAGTGGTAAGATTTGGTGACTGGCTGAGTTATGGGGTAGGGCTGAGAGAGGAGGACTAGCCAAGAATAACGCCCTGGTTCCTGGTATGGCGCATAGCTGGGAGCACTACTTACAGGGATAATGGAAGAGAATTCAATTTGGCAGGGAGGCAAAGATGGTAAGATAAATGCAGCTTCAGACATGTTACGTCTGAGTTGCCCATAAGACACCAAGCAGAGGCATCTAGCAACCAGTTGGGTCTAAAATGCAAGAAAAGTCCATTCTGGCAGTAGAGATTTGGGGGTCACCAGCGCTCATATGGTCCTTAAATCCTAGAGTAGAGTGTACAGAGCAGAGTTTTTCAACACGGGAAGTGTTGCAACCCAGGGGACACTTCAGAGCTGTATGCAGGCATTTTTTTAGCTGTCTTTTATGGGATGGAGGCCAGGCATGCTAGTTGCCCTTCAGTGTTGGAGACACCCCCTCCCCCAAAGAATCCTTTGCTCTGCATATTTTTCTTGCTGTTTATAATGTCCTGAGCTTAGACTCTAACTCCAAATAAAGACAAAACAGATTTTACATTGTTTTCATAGACGCTGAATTTTTTATATACGTTGAACTCAATACACATTGAATTTTCCAAGAATGTAAATACAGATAGAAGTGAGAGATTTTCCTGTATAGATGAAGGGCATATCTGTATTTCCAGCACAGGCTTCTCTCCTGAAATCCGGCTTGGTCTATCCATCTGCACACTCAGACTCCATTTGGAAGTCTAACAAGCAGATGAAATCTAAACAGTCCAAACACAGGCTGAAAATCTCTCACCTCCCACAGCACCTGCCCGGCTCAGTCCTGCCCATCTCCATGGACAGGGATTTCCAGTTGCTTCCCCCAAACATTCAAGTCATCCTTGACTCCTCTTTCTTCCTCAGGTATAGCCAGTTCATCAGGAACTAAATCCTGGTGGTGCTACCACTGAAACACCTCCAGAATCTGACCACACTTCCCCATCTCTACAGCATCAGTTATCTCGCTCTCTCACTTACCTGGTTTATTGCAATGGTGCCTAAACGCCCTCCCCACTTTACTTATTTATTTATTTATGTATGTATTTTAGGGCTGTAGCTGAGGCATACGGAAGTCCCCAAGCTAGGGCTCAAATCAGAGCTGTAGCTGCCCAGCCGACACCACAGCCACAGCAACAAGGGATCTGAGCCACATCTATGACCTACCCCACAGCTCACAGCAACACTGGATCCTTAACCCACTGACTGAGGCCAGGGATCAAACTCACATCTTCATGGATGCTAGCCAGGCTCATTTCCACAATGGGAACTCTCCCACTTTCATTCTTGTTCTTCCACAGTTTGTACCCAACGGCAGAGTGTTCCTACTAAAACCGTTCTCGTTACCTCTTCCATCTCATCTCCTTTACTCACCCATCACGTGCTCCTTCCAGCCTCGGGGGCCTCCTTACCCTTCCTTAACACAAGTGTGCCGGGTACCATCTTGAATTCCAGCCTTGGCATTGACCGTTCCCGCCACCTGAAACATTATTCCCTCTGACTATCCAAATTTTTGCTCAGGTCTCAGCGTCTCAGTAAGGCCTACCCCTGAACATCATTTGTTAAGTGGCAGCTCCCATCCACCCAGCATCCCCGATCCCCCGCAGCGTGGCCCCCATAGTCCTCCTCACCTTTTAGCGCAGTACAGAC
This sequence comes from Catagonus wagneri, assembly GCA_004024745.2. Taxonomy (NCBI): domain Eukaryota; kingdom Metazoa; phylum Chordata; class Mammalia; order Artiodactyla; family Tayassuidae; genus Catagonus; species Catagonus wagneri. The sequence continues at coordinate 8,105,428 of PVHT021183646.1, forward strand.
ATTCCTTAGTATTCACAGGGACCCTCACCGATGCTCAGATCTGTGGGTGCTCAAGTCACTTATATAGAATGGTGTTGTATTTGCATACAACCTATGCACATCCTCCTGTATACTTTAAATCATCTCTAGATAACTTGTAATACCTAATACAATGTAAATGCTATGTAAATGGTTGCCAGCATGCAGCAAATTCAAGTTTGGGGTCTTGGAAATTTCTGGAAATTTTTTGGAAGTATTTTTGACCCCAGGTTGGTTAAATCCATAGACGTGGAACCTGCGGATACAGAGAGGTGACTGTATATCATTTACTTATTATTTAAGTTTATATCTTGCTGTCTGCCCACCCCATTAAATATAAGTTCCATGAGGTCGACAGTCTTTGTTTCACTCACATCTATTTCCCAAATGTCTAGGATAAAACTTGGCAACTATAAGCGCTCAGTAAAAATGGATTGAATAGGTAAAGGAAAGAATGGTGGTAAAATTAGCTCTTAGGTCATCACGAATTTCTCCCAAACGAATGATTCTGGTTTAAATTCCACAAGAGGTCTTTGTCTCAATATTCGAAGTTTTGCATTCGGAATCAAAAAGCAAAAACAGAAACTCACTTTGCGTTTCAGAACCACAAATGCAGCAAACACTGAAGTGACTAAAGCTTTGTGTTTCAAGACGGCTGTCTCTTCTTCAGCTCCACTCAGAACCTTCTCTACACACTTGGTTTTAGGCTACAGCTGTGGAAATGTTGGCATATGAGTCTGGGAGATATGAAGATGTTGGGGGACATAACCCTCAATCACTCCCTCAAAATATTACCCTCTACATATCTGAGAGCAGCTCCAATCTTAGGGCATTCTCTGGTTAAGCTACAGCCATACTGCCTCAAACCATCATCCCTGGCCTTGGCTCTGTTCCACATGGAAGTCTTTCAGAAGTTTGAAGACAGAGGTTAAACCCTCAGCCTTTGCATTCTCTCTCACTGTCCCATCTCTTAGTTTTCTCATTTAAACATATCTATTCCTTCCTCATGTATCACGAATTTAAGTCCCTCAGTGTCCTCGTAGGATCCTCTGCATGGGCTCAAATTTGCCTGTACCCTTCTTAAAGCAAAGGCCCCAAGACTAGACACAATATTCTAGATGGAATGGAACAGGTGCATGGCTGAACAGGAGCAGAACTCCCACCCTGATGATTTAGTTATTTCTTTGTGCAGTCACTTCACATTGGCCCAGAGGTGTGAGGGTTATGTGAAAGGCAGTGGAGAATAATGGCAGGGTTTTAAGCAGGGTAATAATGATTAGAAATGAGTTCCTTTAAGATCACCCCAGCTCTCCAAAGAGGAGAATGGATTGGAGGAAACAATCTAAAGGCAGGAAACCAGGTAGAAAGCTGTTGCCTTGTTCCACATGGCAGTGGGTTCATTCAGAACCTCTGGCCTTTAAACTCTTGGATTTCAACTTCCTTCATTCAGGGGTTGAGAGACGAGGGTCCTCATTTTTTTCCTAATACTATTTTATTTTATTTTATCTTTTTAAGACTGCACCTATGGCATATGGAAGTTCCCAGGCTAGGGGTCAAATCAGAGCTACAGCTGCCAGCCTACATGTACACAGCCACAGCAACGCCAGATCCGAGCCATATCTGCAACCTACACCACAGCTCACAGAAACGCCAGATCCTTAAATTACTGAGTGAGGCCAGGAAACGAACCCACAACCTCATGTGTACTAGTTGGGTTCATTACCGCTAAGCTGCAAAGGAAACTCCGTTTTTGTTAAGTCAGTTTTTTTAATGACCACGCCCATGGTATATGGAAGTTTCCAGGCCAGGGATCAAACCCATGCTGCAGACAGATTCTTAACACACACACAGCACCACAGCAGGAACTCCTTTCCTAATCCTTAAAACAATTTCATTTGTATTACAGCAAAATTCTTTGTGCTCCTATAACATGCTTTTAAAATTTTACTTGGCATCATTTTTCAGTGCATTCAGGTTAGTTATTTACATTCCCTCACCCCTGCCCAAGAGCCCGAGAGTCCTTTGAAGAGAGACCCTGGGCCTTGTTCACTTTATATCCATCCTCCACAGCACACAGCTAAGTGCCTGTACACAGCTAACCTCGTCATAACGGTTGAATTAAGCTGAGGTGAATGGGGCCGAATTAAAAGCTGCTGTTAAAATGCAAATATGCTATCTGGGTTCCACAAGACATTAAGGTACCCATTAAAACCTTGGCAGAGAGTGGTTTATTGAATCTGTTAAGAAGCACCCAGCGAGCAGTGAAGGCTGAAACATGAGAAAGTGTAGTTGAGACTGAAGAGGGCTTCTCGGGAGAGAGTTGTGGGGTGTAGAAACCACACATGACTCTAGCCTGGCTTAAGGGTAAGCAGTTTGGACCCTGCATCCAGTGAAGGGAACCTGAACTCTGAAGCCAGAATAAAGTGAGTTCTAATTCCAGTGCTGCTGCTGACTAGCTCTGTGACCTCGGGCAAGCTAATCAACACCTCTGGGCCATGGTCATGTACAGTCGAATGGAAAAGACTTGTCCGGCTTATCTTTCATTTCTGCAGGTTACACACGTTGTCATCAGTAGCAGATGTTTCCCACACGTGCTGTAGACTGGTGCCTGGCACGCAGGAGGCGTTCAAAGAATAGTGGCTGAATGAATGAAAGTGACTGTGGGCGATAGCCTGACATGGGTGTGAAAGCCTACACCACCGTTTCCTACCAGCTTGCTCTGCATAAGCTCACCGTGCCTCATTTTTTCAATCTGAGAAATGGGAAGATGCCTTCCCATTGCCTGCCTCTCTGTTTATCACAAAGATTCCATGAGAAAGTCTATAAAGCCTCTTGCCCACAGTCGTTCAGTCAGTACCGATTCTCTCAGCTCCTGCTGCTAACACATCCAGCCCTTTGCCTCACATTTCTGGCCAGAAAAGAAATTGCTTGGCATCTGGCTTTCTCTGAAATTTTCCCCTTCCAAACGAATTTCTGATGAAACAAGACATGAATTGTTATCTGGACTTTGCCTACCCATCTGTACATGAACTTGGACTGAGATTTTATGCACTCAGGTGCCTTCGCTTGCTTTCTTTCAAAGAGAGAGACAAAAATGTGCATATGTTCGCTCACCCCCTTGGAGCCATAACAGTAAATAATCAACAGGCAGCAGGAACCAAGCGCCAGCCCCTGTGTGGCTATGAATTTCTGGTAGTCCTTGCATAAACGGGCACGTGGACCCCACTGGACCGGAGGGTTTACAACTCACAGGTGCAAGACTAATTTTTCAATCAGGGATAATATTGTTCTTCATCATGTGTTTCTGGAGCCTTGCAGGAGTAGGAGCGCTGACCGGGTGGGAACTCAGCACAGCAGTTACAGTTTGGCCATCTGAAATGTGATTTCTGCCAAAAAAGCTCCTGATTTCAGAGCTTTGCGGTGCCAAAGTCCATGGTGGTGATTTTAAACGAATAGGAGGACTCAGTGGGGATCCTTCAAAAATTCCTGCAGATGTATGGAAATATTCGCAGGTCTCTTTCTAGCCGATCAAGCTGAATTACCTTTTGGCTCGATTGTCCAGATCTAGTCAATTGTCCAAATCTAGTCAATTGTCCAAATCTAGGCGATGTTCCCTTTTAATATAACTTCTATCCATCTTACCCTTTTCAAGCAAGTCCTTGTTCCCACTGGTCAGGATGAATGGACGAGCTAGCAGAGCTTGCATTCTACCTTAAATGAAGGAACTCCAATGAATAGAGGGGAGGCAGCCTGGAGTTCCGGAGTAGGAGAACCACGTGGAAATTCGCCAGGCTTTGAGAGGTGACAGTGAAGAAACCAGTTCACATGGAGTGGAGAATTTGTCTGGATGCAAAGGAAGGTGAAGCTGGAGACAGTCTGGGGTCAAGTTATAGAGCAACGTGATTGCCTCTTCAAAGGGACCATGGTAGGTTTGAGGAAAGAATTTACCATCAGTCTGTTGTCCGTGCAAAGGACAGATTGCAATAAGGACTAGAAGCAGTGAGATTAGTTAGGTTTATTCTGGTTTCTTATTTGGGGAAACAAAGGGAATGTAACTCAATGTGTTTCGAGCCCAACAGTGTAACAGGGACTTTTCTAAAAGCTGTGGAAAGCCGGAGTTCCCTTCACGGCTCAGTGGTTAACGAATCCGACTAAGAACCATGAGGTTGGGGGTTCGGTCCCTGGCCTTGCTCGGTGGGTTAAGGTTCCAGCGTTGCCGTGAGCTGTGGTGTAGGTTGCAGACGCGGCTCGGATCCCGCGTTGCTGTGGCTGTGGCGAAGGCCGGCGGCTACAGCTCCTGTTAGACCCCTAGCCTGGGAACCTCCATATGCCGCGGTGCGGCTCTATATAAAAAGGCAAAAAGAAAAAAAAAAAAAAAGCTGTGGAAAGCCAAGATGTAACTAATGCTGAATTTTACCCTCAAGAGGCACAATGTGATATAGGTCTGTATTTAGCAAACACTTATTGTGTATCCACACAGTCAGTTAGGAATGCTTTGGACCACAAGTGCCAGAATATCTAAACAAAATGGCTTGAGCAAAAAGACCCTAGTTACCTTACATGTCACGTCCGGAGACTGCTTAATGTGTTAGCCAGTGAGTAGCAGGATGCTTACCTCCTCCCAGCTGTCCTAATTCAATCTGCCCAACATTCTCCTCAATGCAGTCACCATATAGTTGAAAACCATGGTTCCAAACCAGCCAGGAACCTGCCATTGGTAATTTTGATATTTCTTTCCCAGACTTGCAACCTTTGTAGCTACCTTAATCCACATCCATAAATCTGGCCAACATCCCCAAGAGGAAAATACTTCATCTCGCCAGCATCCCCAATGCCAGTCACTCAGGTACCTTTTCTCCTTGTACACTTGAAATTGCTTCCTATAGGTTTCAAGTGCAAAGACTTGTGTATTAAAAAGTAAAATATAGCCAAACCCCCCTACCGCTGGTAGAAGTCATATATTTAACTGTCTCTAATTGAGAAGGTGCCTAATGGCTAAAATCTATGATGAATTTAGAGATGCCATTGAGTGAATGTCTGCTTTGTTAATCAAAGTAGCATTTCACGTGTGTGGTGGTGACTCTTCATACCTTTAATAAACAGATGGACATGTGAATTTGTGAGACACTGTGTCTGTCTACGCTACAGACAATTCTGGAAACTTTGTGGATTTCAGAACCTGAACAATAACTCTGTCATTTTTGGGAGGAGTCTGGCCTCTGGTTTAAAACATTTGGTGTTCACAACAACCCCATGGGCTTGTTTATTTGTGGCTGCACCTGCGGCATATGGAATTTCCCAGGCTAGGGGTCAAACCCAAGTCACAGCTGCAGCCTTTGCCACAGCCACAGCAAAACTGAATCCAAGCAGCCTCTGCAAACTTTACAGCAAGGCCGGATCCTTAACCCACTGAGCAAGGCCAGGGATTGAACCTGCATCCCCATGGATACTAGCCAGGTTCTTAACCCACTGAGCCACAACAGGAACTCTGCTATGGGAAGGTTTTTTTAACGAGGAAATCAAGACAAGGACATAATAAGAAAAGAAGGTCCACCAAAGCAAGGACGCCAGTATTAAGCAAATGTGTATTCAAATTCTACCCTCATACTGACATGGTTTAGGAATCCTTTCTCTTTTTTTCTTTTACCCCCAGGACCCTTAGCCCCACTACTGATATGAAGCTCACCTCTGTTGTTTTATTTTTGACCCTTTCCATGCCCGCACATGCCACTTGACAAAAGGTTCTGGCCTGGAGAGTACAGGAGTGATCTGTCATTTTACAAAACAAATACATTTCGAGTGAGAAAGGAGCCAAGTGATAAATAATCTCAAACCAGAAAGCTACTGTGAAAGTTTTGGAGCAAAAGAGAAAAACAAAAACAAACCCCAAGAAACCATAAAAGCTCAGGATGATTTATTTCATAATTTAAAAATCAAAATTGCCTTCAAGCGGTAGGACTTGTTTGCCCAGTTTTCCCCTAGAGTGAGTCATAATAGCTAAGTTATATACCCTTGGAAAAACCAGGGCTTTTCTAGCGGGAACACTGAGATGTCATTAAGCCCAGGACTGTGTGTGGCGGTGCAAGGATCAAATGTCCTTTGAAATGGAGACCAGCAGAGAGAAAGCCTCAGGGCCTCCCCCAGAACAAGTGTGACCACAGTCTCATCCAGGAAGTGGCAGGGAAAGAATTGTGGGAAGGAGAAAATCACTTTGGCTTCAGGGGCAAGAGAAATGAGGGAGCTATAAATTCAGACCTCCGTGGATATAGCACAAGGGAGAAGAATGATAGTTATGACGTTGAGTAGACTGAATTCTGTCTGCAGTGAGGACACATCTAGATACAGCTGCCAATAATCTGGACTTGTATCAGTTATCTGCTGCCACAGTAATGCTGCATAACAAACATTTCCAAACCTCAGAGGCATACAGCAGTGAGCACTGATCTTCTCTCCCAAGTCTGTGGGCCAAGCTTAGCTAATCTCAGCTGATCTCGCTGCTGGTGTTTGTGGTCAGCTGCCAGGTCAGCTGGAGGATAGCTGATCTAGAACAGTTTCACTTACCTGTCTGGAAGTTGGCTGGCTATCAGCTGAAGCAATGGACTTGGAGCCAGAGGGAAGCCAAAACTTTTCCTGATGCTTATAGGGTCCCTGACTGGGTCTGAAAATTAAAATGACAAAAACAGATTGACAGGAGAAAAACATATAAATTCATTTCAGTTTTACAAGGCATAGAAGCCTTCTTAAGGAAGTGAAAACCCAAAGAAGCGGTTGAACCTGAGTATTTTTATGCTCGGTTTGATGAAGAGTGGATCATCATAGAAAAAAGGACAAAGAGTATGAGACAAGTGCAGTAAACTGAAAGCAACTTCGTAAGACCCATTTGTTCAGGCACCCACAGCAATGCTGGATCCCCAACCCACTGAGCAAGGCCAGGGATAAAACCCACATCCTCATGGATACCTGTTGGGTTCATTATCACTGAGCCACAATGGGAACTCCATAAAATTCTTAATCCAGTGCTGGCAATTAGTAAGGGCTCCAAAAATTCATATCTCCTGTCGGAGCCTTCCCCCACCCAATCTGCCCACACACACATGCAATTATAGGCTTGCATAAATAGCTGTCTGCCTGGATTCTCCACTTAGATGCCTAATGGCTATTTCTAATGTCCCATGTCTAGAATGAAACTAGGGGTCTCCCGCTAAAGCCTGTTACCCAAAGGGCTTTCCCCATCTCAGTGGATGGTAACACTAACCTTCCCGGGGCTTGGGCTAAACTCCTGGTCCTCCTTTACTCTCACACTCTGCATCTGAGGCATCAGGCTATCTCACAGGTCCTACCTCCACACCATATCCAGAATCTGACAACCTCTCTCTACCTTCAGTGCCCCAAGCTGACCCAGTCATGGTTGTGTCTCACCTGAGTTAGGCATGTTCTCCTCACCGATCTTCCTTGCTTCCACCCTTGGTGGAATTTGAGAATCATCTGCTACAGTTGTGAGTGCGCTCATGTCCTTAAAACACTCCAGCAGCTTCCCGTTTCATTCAGAATCAAAGTTAAGGTCCAGGCAATGGCCAAAAGGCCCACAGGATGTGTTCTCCCCTTTTCACCTCTGATCCCAGCCCCTTCTCTCCCTCTCCTCTCTCCTCTCTAACCCCTGGGGCCTCCTTGCTGTATCTCAAAACACACCCAGGCACATCACACCTAAAGGCCTTTGCATGGGCTATTCCTGCACTTCGAACACACTTTCCCCAGATAGCTACATGCCTCATTCTCTCCTTCATGCTTTCCCTCACTGGCTAAAAAATATCTAATCCACCACCCCATTTGCAATTGCAACCCTCTCTCTCATCTTCAGTGCTCTCAGTCTTTGTTCTTTATTTTTCATTTTCTTTAGCATTTATCACATTCTAACATATTACATAATTTACTCATTTCTTGTGGGTTTTGGGGAGGGGGCGCACCTGCAACATATGGGAGTTCCTGGGCTAGGGGTCAAATCAGAGCTGCAGCTGCTGGCCTATACCACAGCCACAGCAACGCCAGATCCAAGCCGAGTGTGTGACCTATACCACAGCCACAGCAATTCTGGATCCTTAACCCACTGAGAGAGGCCAGGGATCGAACCCGCATCCTTATGGATACCAGGTAATTTTTTTATTATTATTTCTGCTCAAGATCATTTTTTAAATTTAATTAAAGTATAGCTGATTTACATGTCTTCAGTTTCTGTTGTACAGCGAGGTGATCCAGTCACACACAGTTCCTTACGCTGTAGGAGCCCATTGCCTACCCATTCCATATGTAATGGTTTGCATCCACCAACCCCAAACTCCCCATCCATCCCACTCCCTCCCTCTCCTCCCTGGCAACCACAATCCTGCTCATCCTGGCTGTGATCTGTTTCTGTTTTGTAGATAGGATCACCTGGGCCATATTTTAGAATCCACAATCAAGTGATATCATTTGGTATTTTTCTTCCTGACTTACCTCACTTGGTAGGAGAATCTCTAGTTCCATCCATGTTGCTGCAAATGGAATTATTTCACTCTTTTTTAGGGCTGGGTAGTATTTCATTGTGTATGTGTACCACGTCTTCTTAGTCCATTCATCTGTTGATGGACATTTAGGTTGTTTCCAAGTCTTGGCTACTGTGAATAGCGCTGCTATGAACATAGGGGTGCATGTATTTTTTGAATGAATATTTCGTCCAGATACATGACCAGAAGTGGGATTGCTGGATCACATGGTATTTAGTTTTCTGAGATATTTCCATAGTGTTTTCCATAGTGGTTGTACCTTTACCCGCTAAGCCACAGCACAAATTCCAAGTTTATTTTTTGCTATTCCCCACCTAGAATATAAACTGCAGTTCAAGGGTGGATTCCACATTCCTGACACAGTGTTTTGACCACAGGAGGTGCACCAACAAATATTTGTTAAAGGCATGAATAGACTAATAGTGGTTTCTAGCATTAACAGGTTCTGAGCCTTTTCAAACCAGAAACCACGTCATTCCTATCTGCACAGGGTCCAGTACTGCCAAGATGCTCAGTGTATGTTTGCAGAATGAATGAAACACAGACGTTCTCCCTTCCTCAAGATAGGGAGATGCCCAACACTGAATTCACTGGCCTCCCTGAAAGGACAGCCCATCACGTCACTCCCAAAGAGTAAAATTGTCTCTGACATGTAATTTAAAACTTGAGATGCCTGGATATAAAATCTTACTCAAGTAAATGGGATCAAACCTCTGGGCATTTCCACTCTACTCAATGGAAATTCTGGATTTATTTTATTTTTTTT
>PVHT021183646.1:8121232-8154353 GCA_004024745.2 Catagonus wagneri
AACTAAAAAGACACAATGAACCTTCTTACAGAACAGACAATGACTCACAGACTTTGGAAAACCTTGGTTTTTCAAATAAGACAATCTGGGGGGGTGGGGGGATGCACTGGGGGTTTGGGATACAAAATCTGTAAAATTGACTTGTGATGATTTATGTACACCTATAATTGAAATAAAATCCATTAAGAGGAAAAAAAAATGGAAGCGTAAATGGGACAGGGGGGAAGGGATGGATTGAGGGTTTGGGACTGGCATATGCACACTGAATTACTGGCCAACAGGGACCTGCTGTATTAGCACCGGGAACTCTATATGGGAGTATTCTCTGATAATCTATATGGGAAAAGAATCTGAACAAGAATGAATATGTGTACATGTATAATTGAATCACTTTGCTGTACAGCAGAAATTATCACAATATTATCATTTACAATTAAACTTTTAAAAATGGGGAAAAAAAGGAAATCTATGCATGTAAGAAGGGGAATCATGATTTTATTATGAACCATGCTGCCATGGGCATAGAGTGTGGCTCTGCCTTCAACCTGAGGCTCCCAAAGTGATCAGTCATCACCACATCCAATCAGTGAGGAGGAAACAAGAAAAGTCCAGGACTGATGCTTCTTATTAACCAAGGGATACAGAATTTGAACACATTATTTCTACTCCTGTACCACTGATGAACCTGGTCACATGACTACCTCACTACAAGGGATTCTGGGAAATGTAGTCAGAGCTAAGCATCCAGAAAGAAGGAAAAGGACTGGTCAGTGAGCAGCAGACTCCGCCAAAATCATCATCTATCAATGTAACAATCTGCCATTATCCAACAACTGTTTATTAATCTATTAATGTTATTAACAATTTATACAGTTAAAAACACAGCTTCAGAGCCAATCTGCTTGGTTTGAGCTCTAGCGCCACCATTTATTTAACAGCTGGCAGAAGGCAAGTTAAACTCTGTACCTTTCTATTTCCTTATTACACAGTGATAATCACACTAGTGACCCAATAAGGATTTTGCAAGCAGTAAATGAAATAATACAACTAAAAGGGCTTAGAAGAGTGTCCAGCACCTCCTAAGAGCTCAGTAAGTATTATTACTTATTATATGTAAATATGGGAAGAAAGAAGTACATTTCTCAGGGTATCTGCTGGATGCAGATTTCCCTTTGGTGTATGTGAGCCTAATGTGAAATATTTTCATGGTATGTAACTGGAAGGGATGATTTGGCCTTTTTCACTTTCAAAAATGGATCCCCATTCACATCCTCTGGTCCTCACTTCTTTATCAGCTCGGAGAAAAATGGTTGCTCTATAACATTTCTTTTCCAATCACCTTCCCGCATGCTTTGGGAAAGGAAAACAGACTAGAAACACTTCAAGGTGCCATCCGTGACTGTTCTTTAATGTGATTAGATTCTAAGCAAATAAACGCACCCTACTTGCTGAATGGGCTCCAATCAGTCTTTGGAAGAAGGATAAAAACATCATTGCAAGAACAAAGACCAACCCACAAATAAACAAAAATGTCACCCCCGTCTCCGTGCCAGCTTGCATTAGCAAACGGGTAATCAGAGTTTTCAAATGGAAACATACTTTTGCCATCTCATTTGCATTTTTATGATGAATTTTGCACGATGCCTGAGGCTGCCTTCCAGGAGAACAGGGAAGTCCTCCTCTGATTAATGGGGCTGACGATCCCCTCTGAGAGGTTAAGCTTGCTGGAAGAATTCAACCCACATTAATTAGCAAGAGCCCTGGCTGCCTGGGGTAGTCCTGGCCCTATGGTGAGTTGTAGAGCTGGTCACATGGGGAGATTCACTGTAGGCCACTGTACCTTTGGCAGGGGAAGTGAGCAGAAGTGGAAGTGATGGGGAGGGAGGCGAGATCTAATTGTTTTGAGCGCCTTCCTGCACTTCGAATGGAATTGCATTTACTCCTCACAACAAACACATAAAAGGAGTACTTTAAGGACTCTTTGATGAATAAGGAAACCGGAGATCTGGATTACAGAACTAGGTAGGGAGTAGGACTAGGAATCAGACTCACCTCTGCTTTTTTTCCTCATCCTGAGGCTTGCTCTTTCCTAATATTAATGTTAATTCAGGGCCAGGTCCACTACAAGCTCGTGACCCGATGGGTAAAATATAGCTCCCTGAATGCAGGGAGATGACCCCAGGTGGCAGGTTTACAATGTGTGGGACACGTTTTAAGATGCAGGACCCTGCTGGAGTTCACCTTCTATCTGGAAGGGATGGAAAATAAGCAAATATACAAATCAATGCCCCAATTTGTTGAGTGGTAATAAGAGCTCTAAAGAAGAATAAGCAGCATATGCTGATAAGGGGTGATGGGTGGAGGGAAGGCAGGGTGGTGGTGGGAGGGCTTCTCTCAGGAGAAGGATGACATTTGAGTGGAGACCTGGATGAAATGAAGAAAGGACATGTTCAGGGAAGAGCTGGAAGGCGGCACACCTGGAGAAAGGTGAGGGGAAGAAAGACTGGTAAGAGGCAGTAGCTGAGAGCCAGGAGGGTTTCGCTACCCGCCCCCCAACTCCCGCCCCCAGAATTGACCCCTTTCTGCTTTCCACCTTCTCTGAACCATCCCCAGGACGTGTGCTTTCACCTCCCTACTTGGCTTCAAGTCACCCTCTGGTCAACGGTGAACGCATCAGTCTCCCACGAGATTACGGCCCACTGGGGCTGAGAATCCCATTTTCTACATCGGCGTGAATAGTGCCTAGCACAGAAGGGTTCTCATATCTCTGACTTGCACGGCTTGGAAGAACTCAGCCAAAAGGTGTGCAGGTAAGAAGACGGGTCTAGGTAGCAGTGGGGCATGGTGTCCTGTGGTCCAACACACCACATCTGCAGGGGCTCAGCAATCTGGTCTAATCAGTTTGGTCCTGGTAGTATGTGATACTCCAGGTGGTGTGTCATGACTGTGATCTGTGTGTTGGTCGTCAGAAGGGTTCCAGTGACAGGGACAAAACACTGAAGGACTGTTAAGAAGCAGATAAAGGTGATAGGGGGCTGAGAATTGGAATAGAGCTCCAGTTGTCCCTGGGAAGTGATGCATTCAATAGGAAACTGAGACAGGAAGCCCAGCCAGATGAGAAGACTGTGACTGGATGTCCGTATTGATGTCTAGGTTCACCCTCCACCTCCACCAGGTATACACAGTGCTAGGTCTGTAGCTGCTGCAAAAGCAGAAACACCAGTCCTTCCTGGTGGAGTCAGGACCTGGGAGGAACCTCCATCCAGCAGAGACTGAAGATGTGTTAGGTACTGGCCTCTTTAGATTCAGAGACCACACTGCAGCCTGGGATACACCGAATAATTCAGCTCTTGCTAACGTCCTGCTCTCCCATCAGCATGCATCCGGTGCATCATCTCCTCCCTTGCCTTCTCCTTGAGTTCCTGCGAGAGACCCACAGAACCTCCAGGAGCCACTTGCAGGCAGTACTTCCTACCCAATAAGTCTCTCCTTAGAGCCAATTCTGAGCCTGAAAAGCAATTTGTAGCTGCAAATGCGTAACAACTCCTGAACCCACCCCTGCTTCTCATCCTCCCTCCTGTGATCAAAGAGCTCTTAATGAGCTCCCTTGGCCTTCCTGTTCTCCTCCTGGTGAAGCCCCCAGAAACACTGAATGTGAAAGTGGACTCTTCCAGCCAACAGTCGACTCTGGTCTCTGCCAGGATCCAGCACTCCAGAACTCAATGGAGCAGGCTGGTGCCTGAGATGTCAGGCATGATATGGGCAAAGTTCAGGAGAAGAGGAGGTCCCCTAGCACTTCCTAGTCTAACAGAGTCATTTTACAGTGAAAAAACCGAGGTCCAGAGAAAGAGAGAGATCTTTTGTGGCATTTAGCTTCATTGGGACCTATGAGGATATCATTCCTACCTCTCTCTTGGTGTCCGGTTGTTTTTTAATCTCTAGTATTAGTCTTTCATTTATGAAGACTTTGTATTAAATAAGAACATTCTAGAGCACTGCTGTGGAACAGCACCCACCCCCAGTTCAAAATGGGCAGGAGCTTGGAAAAAGAGTTAGGGAGTGGATTTGCAATTACTCTTCCTCCCCTTTTTTAAGATACCCACCTGTTCCCAAGCTCAGAGACACCCAAGTCCCTATTTGAGCATCTCATTAAACAGAGGGACACTATGGCTATACCTAAACTAGATGGAGTGGTCTGGGAACACTCACAGAGGAGACGGTGTTTGAACTGAGTTAATGGAAAGAATAAGGCGACCACAAGGAGATCCAGGAGCAAAGGGCTCCAAGTTGATGGAGCCTCAAGTGCAAAGGTCCTGAGGTAGAAACAAATCTTACACTAAAATAGAGAAAGAGGAGTTCTCACTGTGGCACAGCAGATTAAGCATCCAGTATTGTCTCTGCAGCAGTTCAGGTCACTGCGGAGGCATGGGTTTGATTCCCAGCCTGGTCCAGTGAGTTGAGTTAAGAATCCAGTGGTGCTGCAGCTGTGGCATATATTGCAGAAGTGGCTCGGATTCGATCCCTGGCCCAGGAACTTCCATATTCTGAGGGTGCATTAAAAAAATAATAATAATAAAATAAAATAGGGAGGAGTTCCCGTCGTGGCACAGCAGTTAACGAATCCGACTAGGAACCATGCATGAGGTTGCGGGTTCGATCCCTGGCCTTGCTCAGTGGGTTAACGACCCAGCGTTGCTTTGAGCTGTGGTATAGGTCGCAGATGTGGCTCGGATCTGGCATTGCTGTGACTGTAGTAGGCTGGCAGCTGTAGCTCCAATTTGACCCCTAGCCTGGGAACCTCCATGTGCTGTGTGTGCGGCCCTAAAAAGCAAAAATAAAATAAAATAGGGAACTAGAGTAACGTTCTGTCTTGCCTCAATTCTTGCAAAAACTTCCAAATAGATTTTCCATGCTTCTACCCTTGACCCCCAAAGACACTCTGTATTTTAACACAGTAGCCAGAAAAAAAAAATGCATCATGAAAATCAGATCATTTTACTCATTTTTCCTAACCTCCTGGCCCCTTCATCATCTAGAGCAGAAAAAAAAGAGTGAGAGAAGGAAGAGAAAGCCACCAGTCTAAGTGTCACTCACTTAATTCAGTTTCACCCACTTAATTTATATCATTATTATTATCTTCCTAAATTCTGGCCACTACCGGAGTATCTTGTTTAGTTATTTTCTGTCCCTACCCCCTAAAATGTAAGCTCTGTCAGAACAAAGACCTATCTTTTTCAAAAATTAGTATTTGCCTGAAAATTAGTAGGCAATACCTAAATATTTGTTGAATGAGTATCTGATGAGTGAGGATAAATTTTGGAGGCAGATATTTAAGGACTTACTCTTAAGTTGAATACAGGGGACAAGAGTAAACAAGCAATCAAAAAACAGCCCCCAAATCCATATATCCAGCAGAGTGTTTCTCCAAACTCAGGTATTCAACACCCTATGGTACATCTCTCACTGAATGTCTTGTGCTAGATCTAAGAATTAAATCTTTATCTCCTCTCTACTGAAAGAAATACTCCTCCTCCTTGTCTTTATTTAGAACTTTAGAGAAAGGCTCTGATTGGTCCATTTAGATCACATACCCAATAGAGAACTATGATTGGTCAGGCCTGGGTCATGTGGGTGGAAGAAGGCTGTGATTGGCTGGCTCCCCAGAACCATGTGGACTTGGGAAAGGCAATTTGGCCAAAGGATGGGTGGGAGGGAGCTAAATCAGAGAAAGGAAATGAAAGCTTAGCAAATAAAGACTACAGATGCCAACTGCTGATGGCACATCATTGTCCTAAAGGTGAAATATACACCCTTTAGCATAACATACGAAGACTTTTACCATCTGGCCCTGTCTGCCTCCCCTGCCTCATCTCTTAGGTCTCCTGCTAACTGTGGTCTGATGGTGCAGTACTTGGAGGATGCCCTGCAGTCTACTTTACCTCTGAATCTGTGCTGGAAATGCCCCCTGCTTGTACCTTTGCCCAAATCCTGTTTTATTCAGCTCAGATGTGATATTTTAAGAGAAAGCCCTTCTTGACACTCGGTCTTCCCTGTATTCCCTACTTCCATCTTTCATCACCTGCAGGCTGTGTATGCACAGGGGTTTAGCCCCGTGTTCATTCAGCTGGGACCTCCTTGAGAAAACAGCTGTGCCTTTCATCTCTATTTCTATCTGCATTTTAAATTCCTCCATAAGTGTTTGCTGAATTAGTGAATAGGAAGGAAGAGAGAATCCAGGAAAGAGGAAAGTAGCCAAGGGAGGGAGTTGAGCTTAGCAATGAATGAGAGAACATTTCTTAGTGTAACAAAAGAATACAGACTCTGGGGAAGGTCAGTAGGTTACCTTCAGTTTCTCAAACGAAAGTGAGTTAGACAAAATTTGTTACTGGAATAGAAGGCAGAACTCCCATGCATACCCTGAGGCAGATATTTGGAAGTGTCCAGTTAAAATATTTTTTCCAGAAACTCCCAAATGCGGTAATAGTCTCAGTCATGCTCTGCTGGGGGGCAGGGGTGCACATTGGGACAAGCCTTTTGAGGAGCACTCTGTGGCAACCTGGAAAATTGAAGACACCCATACCCAGTGACCCAACAATTCCACTCCTAGGTGTGGAGGGTATTTCACGCACTTGGGGACAAGTACAAGACTGCTAATGCGACATGATTTGTAAATGTGAAAAATTCAAATTAGCCTAAATGTTCCTTTGTAGGAGAACAGGTAAATAAATCCCGATATGTTCATTTATTGGGATAGAATATATGAGACAAAAAAAAAAAAAAACCTAGCACTACCTATATATCACAATGGACAAATCCCAAGGGCATATGGAGGAAGACAAGTTGCAGAAAGATATGTAAAGTATATCAACCTAATTTTTAAAACAACTTGCTTATGGGTAGATATGTGGTACAAGTATAAAAATGTGCATGGAATGTTAAGCTCTGCTCAGAAGAAGGATTGCAACTGGTAAGGAAGGGATGTAAATGAAATGGGGGATAAAGATAGTGTTTATAGGGAAACTTAACTGCATCTATGTTTTGTTTCTTTATACAAGGTCTTAAACACACATGAAAAATGGTTGATAAATCTGGATTGTGTACACAAGGGGCTTTTACATATTGTTCTTTCCAGTTCAGTAGATCCTAGCCACATGTGGATTCAAATCAATTAAAATTTGATGAAACTAAAATTTTAATTCCTCTATACACTAGCCACATTTCATGAGTTCAAGGCCCAAGTGTGACTAGTGACTCCTGTACTTGAAAACAAGTGGCTGTTACATGGGCCAGAGCAGATTATAGAATATTTCCATTGTTATAGAAAGTTCAGTTGGGCAATCCTAATCTACAGTCTTGTATAATTGAATATTTCATAGTTTAAAATTTGAGATTAACTTGACTAAAGCATCCTCTGCTGTCAGCTATCATTATGATACAGGACCACAGTAGTTAATTATATAAAATCAATTCTATACCATCTTGAACTTCTCAGCCAGTGGAAACAGCCTTTGTTAGGAAAGTCACTGACACTATAACAGCCACAGCTAAGCCCTCAGTCAGTAAATACAGTCCAAAAGGCATGAGGGTTTATAAGCTAGATTGGCCAAGAAAATTTCCAAATCTAAATAGGACGCACGTGTTTAAAAAATTCCTATTCTTGGAGTTCCTGTTGTGGCCCAACAGAAACAAATCTGACTAATACGCAGAGGATGAGGGTTTGATTCCCGCCCTCACTCAGTGGGTCAGGGATCCAGTGTTGCCGTGAGCTGTGGCGTGGGCCAGCAGCTGTGACTCCAGTCTGACCCTTTGCCTGGGAACTTCCATATGCTGCAGATGCAGCCCTAAAAAGGCCAAAAAAAAAAAGTTCCTATTCTCTAACACTGTCATTTTTTTTTTTTTGGCTTTTTGCCTTTTCTAGGGCCTCACCCGTGGCATGTGGAGGTTCCCAGGCTAGGGGTCTAACAGGAGCTGTAGCTGCCGGCCTTCGCCACAGCCACAGCAATGTGGGATCCGAGCCGCGTCTGCAACCTACACCACAGCTCACGGCAACGCCGGATCCTTAACTGACAGAGCAAGGCCAGGGATTGAACCCGCAACCTCATGGTTCCTAGTCGGATTCGTTTCCACTGAGCCACAATGGGAACTCCAACACTGTCATATTTAAGCTAGAATCTCAAACCAGACCAACCTCAGTGGTTCTGTAGATGTATGTTCTCCTATAAAACAGGGGAAGGAATATTAAGGAAGAAGAGATGTTTGAGAGAAACACACACACACACACACACACACACACACACACACACACACAGGCATTCTAAAATAGAAATACTGGAGGAGAAGAAGAAGGAGGAGGAGGAAGAGCAGGAGGGGGGAGGGAGAGAAGGAGAAGAGAATCCAGGTTCAGTCACCTGCCTCACTCAGTGGGTTAAGGATCTGGCGTTGCCGTGAGCTGTGGTGTGGGTTGCAGACATGGCTCAGATCTCGAGTTGCTGTGGCTGTGGTGTAGGCCGGCAGCTATAGCTCTGATTTGACCCCTAGCCTGGGAAATTCCATATATCATGGGTGCGGCCCTAAAAAAGACAAAATAAATAAATAAAAGTCTCTGTTCTTGAAAGCAACCTAAATGTCCATCAACAGAAGAATGGATAAAGAAGATGCGATACATATATACAATGGAATGCTACTCTGCCATAAAAAAGAACAAAATAATGCCATTGTCAGCAACATGAAAGGACCTAGAAAATGGAAAATTATCATACTAAGTGAAGTAAGTCTGATGGAGAAAGACAAATATTATATGTGATCACTAATATGTGGAATCTAATTAAAATGATACAAAAGAACTTATTCACAAAACAGAAATAGACTCAAAGATTTAGAAACCAAATGTATGATTATCAAAGGGGAAACATTGGGGGGAGATATAAACTAGGTTGCAACTAACATATGCACACTACTATACATAAAAAAATAGGTAAGTAACAAGGACCTACTGTATAGCATAGAGAATTCTACTCAATATTCTATAATATCTTACATGGGAAAAGAATCTGAAAAGGAATGGATACATGTACATGTATAACTCATTCACTTTGCTATACATCTGAAACTAATACAATTTTATAAGTCAACTATATTTCAAAAATGTTTAAAGTAATAATAATAAATAATAAAAGTCTGTGCTCTTCCCACAATATTATATTGACTCCCTCGGACTTACTGTTCCTGAATAAGATAAAAAGGCTCTGGTTTTAAAGACTTCTGATCTGTAGAGGGTGTGTGTCATGGAACAAGCAGACTGTAACCTGACATCATCAGTGCAGTAGTAAAAGGAGCCCATAAATGAGACACAATAAATTCTTCTTCAAGGAAAGACATATGAGCTGAGTGCTGTGGAAAAGTGGAATTGAACCAAGAAAAAAAAAAGGTATTTGGGAAGCCTCTGTTTGCAGATAACACTATCTTACATACTGAAAACCCTAAGACTACACACACACACACACACATACACACACACACACACAAACTCTTTGAACTGATAAATGGACTCAGTAAAGTTACAAGATGTAAAATTAACATACAAAGATCAGTTGTATTTCTGTACACTAAAAACAATCTGAAAAGTAAATTAAGAAAATAATTCCATTTACAGTAGGTTCAAAAAGAATAAAATACTTAAGAATAAAATTAACCAAAGAAGTTAAAGACTTACATGCTGAAAACTACATAACAGGGAGTTCCCGTCGTGGCGCAGTGGTTAACGAATCCAACTAAGAACCATGAGGTTGTGGGTTTGATCCCTGGCCTTGCTCAGTGGGTTAACTATCTGGTGTTGCCGTGAGCTGTGGTGTAGTTCGCAGACGCGGCTCGGATCATGCATTGCTATGGCTGCGGCATAGGCAGGCGGCTACAGCTCTGATTAGACCCCTAGTCTGGGAACCTCCACATGCTGCGGGTGCAGCCCTAAAATGACAAAAGGCAAAAAAAAAAAGAAAAGAAAGAAAGAAAAAAGAAAACTACATAACATTGATGAAAAAGAAATGAAAGGCATAAGTATATTGAAAGATATCACATGTTCATGGATTATAGCACTTAATATTGTTAAAATGTCCATACCAACCAAAGAAATCTAGATTCAATGCACTCCCTATAAAAATCCCAATCGCATTTTTCATGGAAATAGAAAAGATCCTAAAATTTATATGGAACCATGAAAGAACTAAAAGAGAAGCCAATGGAATTCTGAGAAAGAAAAAAAGCTGGCAGCATCTGATTGTAAATATATTACAAAGCTATAGTTCCTAAAACAGTATGGTTTTGTCATAAAACAGATACCTAGACCAGTGGAACTGAATAGAAAATTCAGAAAGACACCAAACATGCACGATCAACTAATCTTTGACAAAGGTGCTAAGAACATGCAACAGGGAAAGGACAGTCTCTTCAACAAATAGTGTTGGGAAAACTGGACATCCCTGTGCGAAAGAATGAAATTAGACACTTATCTTATTCCATACACAAAAATGAACACAAAATGGATTACAAATTTAGACATGAGACCTAAAACTGTGAAACCCCTAGAAGAAAATATAAGGGGAAGATTCCAGACATTGGTGTGGTCAGTAATTTCTTGGATATAACTCTAAAAGCACAAGCTACAAAAGCATGAATAGACAAATAGGACTACATTAGACATATCCTGGATTTTGGTATCACCAAGACTCTGCTTTACCTGTAATTACAACCTCTTAGATCTCACTCCTTCACTGAGGCCCCTGTTTCCTTGAACGCTGATTTTTTTCTCTACCCAATCTATTAGAGAACTCTCCTGTTATTGCTCTCTTCCCTACTTACCCTAGAATCAGTGTTTTGGTTACTCTAGTAAAATTATATTCAACTTTGTTGCTGTCTGTTGATCTCTAATATCTGCCTGACAAGATCCTACAACTGGATTTATCTACTAGTGGAGTCTGGAACTAGAGAGTATAACAACATAATAACCAATTGAGGATGGGAAGTTCAGGACCTCAGCTACACTCTCAGAATAGAGAGCAAACTTGCATATTCATACTCAGCTCACTTTTTCCCCAAATAGTAATTTGATTCTTTCTTTACCTTTACTAAGTTTCTACCTTACCGCCTCTAGTCACCAGGTTCCTCCAGCACTCCACTTTAGCATATGATCTCCTTCTAACGTCACAGAAGAAATATAAGCCAAGGGACAGAAATAGCATCCAAATTACTTTCTCTTACTATGATCTCTTTTCATCTGAGGCCATCTGAAACTCATTTAACTTTTTTAAACAATGGAGGAAATATTCCTCTTCTCCCTAATAGTAAACTTTACATTAAAAAAAATAATTCCTCTCTGTTCCTCCTATTCAAGGATCTCACACCTTGACATTGGTCTTGACAATGACTTTTTGGATTTTACACCAAAAGCAAAGGCAACAAAAGCAAAACTAAACAAGTAGACCCACATCACACAAAATGTTTCTATACAGCAAGGAATCAATCAATGAAATGAAAAGACAACCTACAAAATGAGAGAAAATATTTCTGAATCATATACCCAATAATGGGTTAATATCCAAAATGCGTAAGAAACCCCAACTCAATAGCAAAAAATAATAATGATAACCTGATTTAAAGTGGGTAAAGGACCTTAAAAGACATTTTTTTCCAAAGATGTACAAAGACCAACAAGTACATGTAAAGAACAACATCACAAATTTTCAGGGAAATGAAAATCAAAACCACAGTGAGATATCACCTCATATATTTTAGGATGTCTATTACCAAAAAAGACAAGACATAACAAATTTTGGTGAGGATGTGGAAAAATTGGAACCTTTGTGCTCTGTTGATGGCATTCTAAATTGATACAGTTCTTATAGAAATCAGCATGAAAGTTCCTCAAAAACTAAAACTAGAACTTCCATATGATTCAATAAGCATACTTCTGGGTATTAGGTTTGCCAAGGGAGGAAAGTGAAAGGCCAAGTTGGTAAAGCAAGAAAGATTTATTAAGGCATTAGAGGGGGATGGGCTGAGCTCAAGATGGTGCCAGCTCTGATGGTGAGGAGGCGCTAAGCTTATGAAGGATCTGTGGCGGGAATCTGTAGCTGGAGTTCATGGCGGAAACATGTGGCAGGAACAGTGAAGGAGGAGGGGAAGGCCAAGGGAGGGGTAGGTGGTTGAGTCCCGTGACAGAGGGCAGTTAATCCTTGTAGGTGGTTAATCTACTCAGGCAGTTGTTTTCCTCAGAGCCTCCACATTCCCGGAAAGGGTGTAGATCTTGTGCTGGGCCATACCGCGTCTGCAGCAGGTCTCCAAGGTGAACAGCCACATTTGGGTGGGGAGCAGGGAGGGGTCTGTCTCCATCTTCCTGGGAACCTCTTACTGAGTATATGCCAAAATAAATGAAATCACTATCATGAAGAAATATGTGCATGCCCATGTTCATTACAATGTTACTTATGATAGCCAAGAAATGGAAACAACCTGAGTGTCCCTCTATAGATGAATGGATAAAGAGTATATATGCACACATACACATATATATCTGTGTGTGTATACGCACACACACACACACACACACACATTGGAATATTATTCAGCCTTAAAAAATGAAATCCTGGTATTTGCAACAATATGGATAAACCTAGAGGGAATTTTGCTCAGTGAAATAAGCCAGACAAAAACAAATACTGTATGGGACAACTTATATATGTAAACTAAAAGAATTCTAAAAATTAAAATTTGAATTCATGAAACAGTAAATTGGTAGTTGCCAGGGAAGGATTAGAGGGGTGGAAATGGTAAGATGTTGGTCAGAGGGTACAAACTTTCTGTAATAAGATCAGTAAATTCTCAGAATCTAATGTACAATGTGGTAATAATACTGTATTGCATACTTGAATTTACTAAGAAAGTAGATCTTAAGCATTCTCATTTTTTTAAAAAAGCTAATTATGCGTGAGGCGGTGGATGTGTTAATTAACTTCATAGGAATGATTTCACAATGTATACATATATCAAATCATCACATTGTACACTTTTTAAAAAATATGTTACAATTTTGTCAATTATGCCTCAATAACCCCCAAAAAAGTTTAATTTCCAAGCCTACTGTTAACATAATACACTTTAATAAAAATAAATATAACTTTTTCCCAAATAAAAACATTTACTTGCAAAGGCAGGTAAAAATACAATTTTTTCCCCTTTTTATGGCTGCACCTGTGATATATGCAAGCTCTTGGTCTAGGAGTCAAATCGAAGCTGCAGCTGGGTCTATACCACAGCCACAGCAACACGGGATCTGAGCCACATCTGTGACCTATGCTGCAGCTTGTGGCAATGCCAGATCCTCAACCCACAAGGTCAGGGATCGAACCCACATCCTCATGGAGACTATGTCAGGTCCTTAACCCAATAAGCCACAAGAGGAACTTCAATTTTTTAATTTTTAGATGATATCAGGGGAGGATTTTATCCTCAGGATACAACATGTGGGAAAGTTCCAACAAAAAGGACTTGACTTTCACACAAATGACGTGTTTGAGGCACATCGAATGGCTCATTATGGCTAAGGTGTAATTCTGGAGAGGACTTGGAGAGAGATAAACCTGGACAGGCAAGAGGTGACAATCAAGGTGACAAGCATTGTTGGTCATGCTTAACAATTCGGGTAAGGGGGAGCCACTAAAAATTTTATGTAAGGAATTGGCTAGATTTGATTTGCATTTTAAGATTATCCCTCTGGCTACTATGTGGATGATTATCTGGAGGGAAATTGCTGAGAGCTTATTGCAATAATCCAGCCAAGAAGTGATGAGAGCCCTAACTAGGGAGAGAGAGGACAGAATTTAAAGCCATTTCAGAGGGAGAACTCGCAGGACATGGTGACTAATTGCATGTGGAGATGAAAAGAGAAGATGAGGTTAGGAGATGAGATGAGAAGATGATTGCTAGGCTTTGTGCTTGGCTGACAGGTAAATGGGTGTTATCACTGAAACGAGGAACATGGGAAAACAGAGCCAGTTTGGAGAGAAAGACACGAGACAGTTTTTTGACATGTTGCATTTTAGATGCCCATAAAACTCACAGGTGGTGGGTATTAATAAGCCGTTGGTTTTATAGGTTTAAAGCTCACAGGAGAGTTCTCTGTGGAAAGTACAGAGCTTTCTGAGTCATCAGGATGGAGACAGTGGTTAGACCTGGGGCTGGGGGATGTAACTCAAGGCTTGCACTAGAGCAAGAACAGCCAAGGATTTAGGAAGGGAAATATCAGGAAAAGGAAGAAGAGGAAATGTTTTGCTGCTCTGCCTACTTTTTTGTATCTGCACCCTTACTCACTGCTCCCCCAAGAGAAGGAAAGAGTAACCTGACTGGCCAAATTTTATAATGTTTATTGGTCATAAATAAGTGAGTGAAATCATTGAATATTAAAAGATCAATGAAGGAGTTCCCATTGTGGCTCAGGGAGTTAAGAACCTGACATAGCGTCTGTGAGGATGTGGGTTCGATCCCTGGCCTCACTCAGTGGGTTAAGTATTCTGAGTTGCCCCCAGCTGCGGTGAAGTTCGCAGAGGCAACTAGGATCCAGTGTTACCATGGCTGTGACGTAGGCCTGCAGCTGCAGCTCTGATTCGACCCCTTGTCTGGGAATTTCCATGTGCTGCAGGTGCATCCATAAAAAGATAAAGCAAAAAACAAACAAACAAAAAAGGCAGACTTTTCCAGGTTTCCGATCTCTGTGTTGTTAGCAGACTCTGACAAAGCAACCCCTTTGCAGACTCTGCCATCTTTTTCAATGCATCAAGCAAGGTAAACTAAGTTAATGCTGCAGTAACAAACAATTCCATAAATCTCAGTGGCTCCACAGACAAAGGTTTATTTCAGATTCATGGTACATGTCCATGATGGGTCAGCTGGGATCTCCACTCCTATCTCTTAGGGACCCAGGCTAATGGATCCACCACCATCTGAAACATAATTGTTGCCATGGAAAGGAGAAATTAGTGTAGCAGAATGAAAATGGAATTGTAAAGACTCCATATTTCATTGCCCAAGGCAAATCACAAGGTCTTGGTCAACTTCAAAGGGTTCTGGAAATGCAGTTCTATCATGTGTTTAGGATAAATACAAGTGGAAATGTTTGGAGAACTAGGAGTGTGTGTGTGTGTGTGTGTGTGTGTTTGTGTGTGTGTGTGTGTGTGTTGTGTGTGTGTGTGTGTGTGTGTGTGTGTGTAGTCCTTTTTTATGTTTTATTGGAGTATAGTTCATTTACAACATTGTCTTAGTTTCCGGTATACAGCAAAGTACATCAAATATATATATCACAGCTGGATCTATACCACAGCCACAGCAATATGGGATCTGAGCCACATCTGTGATATATATATATATATATACATACATACATACATATATATACACACACACACACACATATATATATATATATCCATTTTTTCTCAGATTCTTTTCTATACAGGTTGTTACAGAATATTGAGTAGATTTCCCTGTGCTCTACAGTAGGTCCTTGTTAGTCATCTGTTTTATATATAGTAGTGTACATAGGTCAATCCTGAGCTCCTAGCCTAACCCTTTCCTCCCGTGTTCCCCCTTTGGTAACCAAAAATATGATTTCAAAACCCGCGAGTCTGTTTCTGTTTTGTATACGTAGAGAATACACACATACATATCCTTAATATACTTAACCTAGATAGACCTAGATGAGGTCCCAGATTCCCAGAGCATCACCTTATGAAAGCAGCAGCCACATCCTCATACATCAGCATGGAATCGGACATTTCTTGAAGCAGACAGTCGCCACTGTCAGTTTTAGCCTCGGGTCTGAAATAAAAGATTTTCTTAGTGCCTTACCCAGTGGCCCCCAAGCATGAGGGTCCGCTCTGTCCTGATCGGGACAAGCTACTCCTGAACACCTGAACTTGAGGGGAGACCCTAATCCCTATGTGCCTGCCACATTGTTACTTCTAGCCCCCCAGGAATAGTAGCAGCTTCCGTGCAATCCTCTGCTCTTGTCCAGAATACTCTTAATGTCCTTTTGCCTGGTGTCATGCAGCCAAAGTTCATATTCTAGTAAAAGTGAACAAAGTAAAAGGAGATATCATACAATACAGGGAATACAACCAATATTTTACAATAACTATAAATGGAGTATGACCTTTAAAAATTGTGAATCTCTGCATTGTCTATAACTCATATACTGTTGTACAGCAATTATACTCCATTTTTTTTTTGTCTTTTTGTCTTTTAGGGCCACACCTGCAGCATGTGGAGGTTCCCAGGCCTGGGGTCCATTTGGAGCTATAGCCGTCAGTCTACACCAGAGTCACAGCAACATGGGATCTGAGGTGTGTCTGCGATCTACACCACAGCTCATAGCAATGCCAGATCCTTAACCCACTGAGCGAGGCCAGGAATCAAACCCACGTCTTCATGGATGCTAGTCTGGTTCGTTAACTGCTGAGCCACAATGGGAACTCATCAATTTTTTTTTAAATGAAGTGAATAAAGGTAATATAATCTTTGCCCTGGTGATTGAAGTTCATCACCTATTGAGAACACACCTATGTGAGTGGGCTTATAGGAATGGGACCTTGTCTCGAACTTGAACTCTGTACTTCTACATTACCCATCTGCACTACAGACAAAAACAAGCAAATGACCCCTGGGACTTTGACCCCCAAAGCCTTATGTGGACAGGTCCTTGTGAGCTGAGCCTGCCTGCAGGAAGACCCAAAGCTACAGGTGAAAGACCAGGACAAGAGTAGGTCAAGTTTTCTTCTTTCCCCTTTCCCTGTGGGTGCACACACACATTTCTGTCCTCTGTCACTCCACTGCAGTGGATAGAAAGGTGGGCCTAAGGTAAAGCATGCCAGGGATAATATAGGAATGGGGGCTGGCCTCAGGGTGTGCAGAGCCAGCTCCTATGGGCTCATGGGAGACAAGGCATTCATTTCTTCCCAACATCATGTACAGTGACTTCCCATTGATGGTTGGAAACTGGTCGTGGAGAGAGCATTTATGCTACAGAGACTACCACGCTGGTACTACTTACTACACAATAGACCAAGAAGTTGGGAGATGAGTTGTTGCAACAGGGAATAGAAACTTTATTCAGAAAACCAACAAACAGAGAAGGCAGTGGGCTGGTGCCCCAAGGAACCATCTTGCTTGGGTTTGGGTGCTAGTTTCTTCCATAGAGCAAAGAGCAGGAAGATGAGGAAGTAAAGTAAAAAAGGCAGTATGTTGTTGCAAATATTTCCTGGTTCTGACTAGACTATGCAGGGGATGTGTTAATATCTTCTTCTCTGCAGCCATTCATAGGTGGGCCTGGTCAGGGTGTTTCCTGTGAGCTAAATGAAGGTATTTCAGTTTAATGTTCAGACACGGGAGGCGGGGTTCTCAGAGATGAAAATTATGGACAATTTAAGCTATAATATTTGGTGATTGACTTGTAGCAATAAGATTAACTTTAGTGATTAACTTGTAGAAAAAGCAAAAGAACACAAAGGTTAAGTAAAAGAAACAGATCCCATATGGAGTCAGCTTTGTTCTTCCCTGTTGCATTTACACTACAGAAATTGGCAAACACCAAAAATCAGGACGTTTTGGTTTGGTTTGGTTTGGTTTTCCAGATCCAACGTTTAAACATTTACAAGCACAACCCTGGCTTCTCCGAATGTTTAAAGCAGCTGCTTTGGTCATTTAAAGCTTCTCTGACGAAGAAGTGTTCAAAGGGGCAATCTTTGGTCCATTACAGTGTACTTGCTTTGGAAGAAAAGAATAAAAGAGAGAAATGAGAGAAAGAAAAAGAGGAGAAAGGAAACATCCCCATGCTGAGATCAAAGTTTTCATCCCTTCATTTATCACGTGACCTTCTTTCCACACATTCTCCCAAAGAGTTCACCTTGAGCTTAATTTGCCTCTGATAGCTCTTCTTTCCTTTAAATGGAATATAGGTAGAAGAGTGAGAAAAATGCAAAGACTTCAGATCTCTTGACAAACCTAGCATCGGTTCACATCTTCTAAATCCTCATAGCTTTCCCTGGCATCTCATTATAGTCTGTGGAGAGACAAAGTGGTTATTGAGCCCATCCATTACAGATAGTTATGCAGCAAATCCAAAGCCTTGGACATTCAGTGGCAGAGCCAAGATGGAAACTGGCAGCTTTCATGATCATTTCTAATGCGAAGTGGACATATCCCTCCCTCCATGCGAAGAGCACTCTAGTTTCACCTGAGAAACACTGAAATTGGATCACCAGGAATTTACCTGATATGCAGAGTGGAGTGGCATGGGAGTTAACGATGCGGTAGGCAGCACGCAGCGACAGGGTAATTGAAGGGTTAGCACCATGGGGTGGTGGGGTAATTGCCAGATTGATGGTTGAAGCTTTGTTTCAGGTCCAGACAGCAATTAAAGACCCTGGCATAGTGCTTATTAACCAGACATCCAGGTGGCTACTGGATTGTCCGCACACTGTAATTTGCTACAGCACTGGCCCCCCTCACCTGCCAAGCACTGGCTCTGCAAAGAGCACCCCCAGAGATAAGCAAGAGCACTCCTCTCTCTACTTAAAGCAGAATGGTTTTGTCCAACACGTTTCATTCTGCAGCAGAGAGCTGCAGGATTTTTTTTTTCTAACAAAGAGCTAAAGGTCTAATTTAAAAAGACAGTGGCTTGATTTGTTACAAGTTTTCCTGGCAGGTAAAGGAGAAGGTCTGGGAGAGTGAAGGAGTTGCTTCGTTGACTTGCTTTTTTCCAATTTCATTGTCAGCACTATTTCTACTTCCCTGTTTTCAAATGCTGCCTCTGCTCTATCTTTTGAAGGCTCCAGCCAGTGCCTGTTTGTATAGTAAATTCCTAGGAGGAAATCAAATCTTATCTGTCAGTTCAGGAAGTTTTACACTTATTTGTAAGGAGGAAAAAAGGCAACCACTCAAGAACCATTAAAAAGGAGTGAACAACAAAATGGCAGGTAGCTACTTTAATTTTCTTTCAAAGGCTTCTTGGCCAGGCAGCCTTGTGGAGGCCAGCCTGAGGGCTGACTTTGGAAATTCTCTGCAGGTGGCTATGGACTATATTGCCCCACTCCCCAGACCTCGGTTATCACCTCACCACCAGTATGACCAGCCTTTTAATTGTTAATTTTTTCTTTAAAATGATGCATGTATTTTTACCTAGATGTGTGAAAAGGAAACTCCATGTCAAGGGCAAGAAGAACTCCTTCTTTTCAGCCTAAAAGGGATTTATGGAAATTGAATTTGAGGGACCCAGGGTTTGTGGCGGCAAGGTAAGTGCCAAGGAAATGCAACTCAGGAATGTAACTGGCAGAGGAGTATTTGAGGGTGAATGGCTCCACACAGCTATGCAGGGCTGTCTGTGCCCTGTTCCACCTGCCTCAGAGAGATCGCCGAAGTAATTCCAAGAGCTGGACAAGGGAACCCCACTGCCCTGATGCATAACACGCGTATCCATCCAAGTGCACTCATCTCCTCGCTTCTGAGAGCCTTACCCTTTCTTTCTCCTCTTCTACCCCAAACTCCAGGGCTCTACACTCACTGAGGAGTAGCAAATACTTGTGAACAACAATCTCAACAAAAGACTGAAGTTAAAAATGGATTCTCTATGGTGCAGAAACCTGGCTTGTGTGGCCCTTCCCAAGTAACACTGTGCAAGATACCCCTGGGGGTAGTCGTTAAGGCAGATTATAATTTTGGATAATTTTGTGCCCAGTATCTCATAGACTGTGAGATAACCACAAATACTAATCAGAGGAATTAACGAAAACTTTAAACAGAATGCATTTACTCTAATTTTACAAGCATGGATCCCACTTTGAACGGAGGTAATGGCTGAATGGGGTCTGGCTGGAGGGAACAGCAATGAACAAGGCTAGGAAAAGCAAAAGGGCCAGAGAACAGAAAGTAGTTGCGCGTGACTGCCTATAAGAGAACAAACGAAGAGGATGGTGGAAAAAGTAGAACTGAGAGACAAAGCTGACATTTTTCTGTACTTCTGAAACTAATGCAACATTGTAAGTCATGCAACATATGTATACTCCAACAACATTTTTAAAAAGAGAGAGGCAAAGTTGAAAAATGAGGTTGGGAATATAACATGTTTTGTTCTAGATGCAGTGGAGAACCATTGGATAGTTACAGGCAAAGAAATTACAACAACCAGCTTTATGATTGAGAGTTAATTCTAGCAGCTGTATATACAACTGGGGAGACAAAACTATTATATGGGCTATGACTAGCTTATATAACATAAAGGGGCTGAAATAGAGCAATGCCCATTCATTCATCAGCCACCCAACAAATATTTGTTGAATCTAAATAGTGAGTGATAAAGATTTACAGTCTATTGGAAAAGAAACAGACCTTGATCAAACAGTCACAGAAATAAATGAAAATTACAGTGATCCTTAAGGACCCATTTGGGAAATCCATGTGTGTGTTTGACAGACAGATTTGACCTGCTCTTCGAACTCTTCCCCTAGGAAATGACAGTTGATCCCAGGTCTAAAAATCAATACAATTAGCTTGTCATAAAATAGAAGAAAGATTTTTCTTTGTAGAAAGAATATGCAAGAGCCTTCTGGCTGGCAGGAACATGACACGTAAGAAAGAAATGAAAGAAATTTGGGACTGGAAAACAAGGTTGGGGAGTTCCCATTGTGGCTCAGCAGAAACGGACCCGAGCAGTATCCATGAGGATGTAGGTTCAATCCCTGGCCTTGCTCAGTGGGTCCAGGATCTGATGTTGCTGTGCTTATGGTGTAAGGTTGCAGCTGCAACTCTGATTGGACACCTGGCCTGAGAACTTCCATATGCCACAGGTGCGGCTCTAAAAAGAAAAGAAAGGTGGGTGAACATTTGGAGCAAAAACAGTCCGATCCTGTAAGTTCCCTGAGGCCACGTGAAATAGTTTTGCCTTTATTCCAAGAGCAAATGGTTTTGGCGGAAGGTTTTAAACCAAGTGACATGATGGGATTCGCCTCAGATATAGACACAGGTATAGCACCTAATTAAGGAAGAGCTTAGAGGAAAAGAACTTTCAATGTGCAGAATTCATCATGAGGCTATTGTAACTGGTCAAGTGAGAGAGTCTCATAGCCTAGACCGGAGTACTGATCGGGGGAGCCAAGAGAACTGGATAGATTCAAAAATACTTACAAAGTGATATCAACAGGATTTGGAAATAGATTGAATACGAGGAGAGGAGCAGAGGGAAGTGTCAAGGATGAGGTCTGTGCAACACAACTAGATAGAGCGTGGTTGTTTTCTGAGATAAGGAACCATGGGCGGTGTGTGTATATGTGTGTGTTTACACACAAGTTTCTGGACACCAGCTCACACAGAAATCACGATTCCAGCCTTGGAGATGTAGAGTTCGGGCCGCGTCTTTTCAGATGTCTAAGAGGAGCCGTCAAGTCCACAGTACAGAGGAAGGTCTGGAGTTCAGGGAAAATAGCGAGGAGAGGAAGGCATCAGAGCAGCAAGGTGTCCTGTAAACACATTTTCTGCCCCATAAAGTTCAAGTCTCTCAAGGAAAGGTAACGATTGTATCCTGATTCTATCAGAATGCTTTTATTTCCAAGGAACTGAATGCCTTAATTCAAACTGACTAGAACATTTTTTAAAGTTATTCTCTCATATATCTGGAAAAAGTGAGGTAAGGTGGACACGTGGGTTGCTGGACCGTAGGCCCAAGCGTTACATCTAAATTTGGCCATGTCCAGAGGAAAAAAACACTTTGTGTTGCTCATTATTTAGGATTAGCTCTCATGCCAATGCCTGGACCAGTCACTGGCAAGAGGATGGGGATGGGGTTACCATGAATGGCTTTGACCAATGGTCTGTGGCAAAATGGGTACAGGATAGCCAACAACTATGTCTTTTAGAAACTGTGATAGATGAGATAGATGATGGATGGATGGATGGATGAATGGATAGATAAATGATAGACTAGATAGATAGATAGATAGATAGATAGATAGATAGATAGATAGATAGATAGATAGATAGACAGACAAAATAGCAATCATTGAAAGTGAGCTCTGTCAAGTGTCTTGTAAATTCTTTACATATATTACCTCTTTTCGTTCCCACTGTAATTCGAAAGCATAAGTTGTATTTTTTATTCCCATTTTACTGATGCAGAAACTGAGACTCAGAGGTCTAATAATCTGTTCAGGTTACACCACCAGTAAGTGGCTAAGATTTCCTCACACGTTTAATTTCAAAACTTTTTAACTTAACAGGCATGGGATATTGTCTTTCCCTGACCTTCACCAATATTTTTAATATCAAGATGTTAAAAAAAAAAAGAGGGAGTTCCCGTTGTGGCTCAGCAGTAACAAACCTGACTAGTATCCTTGAGTATGCGGGTTCGATCTCTGGCCTTGTGAAGTGGGTTAAGGATGCCGTGAGCCGTGGTGTAGGTCACAGACGCAACTCAGATCCTGCACGGCTGTGGCTGTGGCTGTGACTGTGGCTGGAGGCTGCAGCTCCAATTTAACCCCTAGCCTGGGAACTTCCAAGTGCCACAACTGCAGCACTAAAGCAAAAAAAAAAATTTTTTTTAAGAAAACATGTTATTTTATATACACACACACACAGAAAACATATTTATATGATGATCTTTTTCCAAAAAGTCTCATTTTGAGTTCTATTCTCTAGTTTTGCCAATATTTTATTTTGTAATCACAGATTAGATTTTTAGCCTCTTTTTCCTCTAAACACTATGTTGTACACTTTCTATTGTTTCTATGGCCCTTATAATCACTTTTTAATAACTATATAATATTTCAGCCAGTGACTGTACAATGATTAAGTAAACTTAATTATTCTCCCTCTGTTGGAGGTCATTTCCAATTTTATACAATATGGATAATGCTGCCTGCAAGGGTCTCAGGATATTTTTCCTCTTTCATTGAATTATTTCTTCATTTTTGATACAGATGAGGGAAAATGCCTGGGCCAACAGGTATGAAGCATCATATAGTTCTGGATCTATGCTGCCAAATTGCCCTGCAAAAATGTTTTATTGGGAGTTCCTGCTGTGGTGCAGTCGAAACAAATCCGACTAGTATCCATGAGGATGTGGGTTCGATCCCTGGCCAAGCTCAGTGGGTTGGGGTCCAGGATTCAGCATTGCTGTGAGCTGTGGTGTAGGTCACAGAGGCGTCTGGGATCTGGTGTGGCTGTGGCTGTGGCACAGGCCAGCAGCTGTAGCTCCAATTCAACCCCTAGCCTGGGAACCTCCATATGCCACAAGCTAGGCCCTAAAAAAGCAAAAAAAAAAAAAAAAAGTTTTACTAATTTGCACTACCATGGCTGCTATGCACAGTCTGTAAGTATAGCAATAATATAACTATCCAACCAGGATCAGTGGTCTGTATGACTACCATTTCTTAAATATATAATAGCAAATGAAACCTTCATATTTTCTTCTGATAATCAGTGAGGTTGAGCATTTGGCATGTATTTAATCTCTATTTATATTTCTTCATACATGAATGGTCTTTTCATACTTTTCACCCATCTGATGTAGGAGTATTAGATGGTAAGCTCTGAGGGTGGCCTGGGAGACTGGTCCATGGAAGTGAAGGCTTGTGTGACATGAAAAGTGCTTCCTTTGAAGCCTGGACTTTTTAAGGCCTGGAAACGCTTTTCGAGTACACGGCAGCAAAGCTGTAGATGTGAGAGCCCCTAATGGGGCTGTTAGGAAGATGCTATTACTGAGAATTATTTGGCTCATTCCAAGCTATAAATTCATTTCTTTGCCCACTTTCACTATGTCCCATAAATAACCAGAGGGTGTAAACAAATGCCACCCAGGCATATAGACCAACTGAAATTGGACTTAAAGAAATACTAATAGGAGTTCCCATCATGGCTCAGTGATTAACGAATCTAGCTAGGAACCATGAGGTTGTGAGTTCGATCCCTGGCCTTGCTCAGTGGGTTAAGGATCTGGCGTTGCCGTGAGCTGTGGTGTAGTTTGCAGATGCAGCTCGGATTCTGCATTGCTGTGGCTGTGGTTAAGGTCGGCAGCTACAGCTCCTGTTAGACCCCTAGCCTGGGAACCTCCATATGCCGCGGGTGCAGCCCTAGATAAGGCAAAAAGACAAAAAAAAGAAATACTAATAGCCTGATATAGTTACTTGAGTCTTACTTGATGTCATGTACCAAGTTTTACCCGACGCTTCCAAAACTGCACACACACACACACACACACATACACACACACACACATACACACACACACACACTCACACCTCATGGATGCTGAGGGGAAAAAAAAATAGGGGAAAAAAAAATGGCTTCATAGGGCCCTTTCAACCAAGAGCAAAGAAATGGAGAAAGATATTGATAGATCAATAATTACTAGAAAAAAGTAATCTCTTTCTTTAAACAATTCTCCAAATAGAATAGAGTGTTTCCTGGAAAGTATATGAGGAAGTGAAAAGTATAGTTACAAAGAGAGGATTGTGTGTTATTCACAAGCACAGTGCCTGGTTCAGAGTCAGCCCGTAACTTAGCCTGTTTGGGCTGCTCTAACAGAATACCATCAACCGGGTGATTTGTAAACAACAGACATTTAATGTTCATAGTTCTGGAGGCTGGGAGTCCAGTGTCAAGGTGCTAGTGGATTTGGTGTCTGATGAGTTTCCTAGTTGCCCATCTTCTTGTTGTGTCCTCACAGGATGGAAGTGGAGAGGGAGCTCACTGGGGTCCCTTTAAGAAGGTCACTGATCTCATTTATGGGGGCTCTACTCTTATTACCTAATCCCCCCCCCCACCGCGCGCCACACCATCATGTTGTGGGGGTTAGGATTTCAACATACGGGCTTTGTGTGGGTACAAGCGTTCAGTCTGTAGCAATCCCCAAAATGTTTGGGGATCTGCTGTACGGCACAGAGAACTCTACCCAGTATTCTGTGGTCATCTATGGGGGAAAAGCATCAGAGAGAATGGGTATGCGTACTTGTTTGATTGTGTCCCCTTGTTGTACAGCAGAAATTATCACAGCCTTGTCAATCAACTATACTTCAATAAAACAACAAAAAAGGTCAAAAAGTGTGTGTTGAGTGAAAATGTGATGAGACAGCACATGGGGGAAATCTCCTAAGTCATGACACTGACAGGCACCCCCGCATCACCTTATGCTCAGTGTGCTTTGGGTCTGGTGCAAGAGAGAGGAGAATATTTTTTAATTTGAAATACATGGAGTTCCCACTGTGGCTCAGTGGGTTAAGAACCCAACTAGTATTAGGATGTGGGTTTGATCCCTGGCCTCGCTCAGTGGGTTAAGGATCTGACATTGCTATGAGCTTTGGAGAAGGTCATAGATGTAGTTTGGATCTGGAGTTGCTGTGGCGTAGGCCAGCATCTGTAACTCCAATTAGACCCCTAGCCTGGGAATTTCCATATGCAGCGGGGCAGCCCTGAAATTTTTTTTTAAAAAATAAAGAATAAAGAATTCAATAAGTGCTGGAGTTCCCGTCGTGGCTCAGTGGTTAACGAATCCGACTAAGAACCATGAGGTTGCGGGTTTGATCCCTGGCCTCGCTCAGTGGGTTATGGATCCAGCGTTGCTGTGAGCTGTGGTGTAGGTTGCAGACGCGGCTCGGATCCCGCGTTGCTGTGGCTGTGGCGAAGGCCGGCAGCTACAGCTCCTGTTAGACCCCTAGCCTGGGAGCCTCCATATGCCACGGGTGCGGCCCTAGATAAGGTAAAAAGACAAAAAAAAAAAAAAAAGAATTCAATAAGTGCTATAGATGCTCACTGTCACTGTTATTACAAGACTATGACAGACCAGCCTAAGGATTTGGAGAGAGTGATAGAGATGAAAAGATGGAGGCAATAGGATCCATTTATCTGATTTGACCTCTATGTTCATTCATAAAATCAATTATAATATATCAAAGGCGTACAATGAACATAGTCCCATGATGGGCTCTGAGGATGTGGCAAGGAATAAAACAGTTAAACCACCACACATTCCTTAGTCAACAAATAATCTTCCCAGAAGTTATAAAGACAAAGTTTGGGGAACATCAGGCTTATAGAAGGGAGGCTGACCTGCTTTGGAAAGGCAAGGAAGGCTTTCCTGAGAAGGTGTGGTCAGGTCGGGAGCCAAAGGTTGGGCAGGATCTCCAGGCAAAGGAAAGAGCAGTGAGGGGGGCCCTGAGCCAGGAACGAGCTTGACTGTAAAGGCCAAAGAAGCTGGAGTCAAGACGAAGGTCAAGGCTGCTGAGAGCTAAGATTCCTTATCCGGGAGACAGGGGGTCCATAAAGGGCTTAACGTGAAAGAGTGCCATTGAATGATGGGCCTTTTTCAAAGTTCACGGTGGCTGGTTGTGTTGGGAAGATGCAAGACCGGATGTGGAGAGACAAGCAAGGAGGTGGCTGTTCTGATCCAGGAAGGGAAGGATGGATCTCAGACCAGGGAGCTGACGATGGAGATGAAGCACCTCAAAAACCAGGTGATAGAGAAGCACAAGATCCTCCCAATTATAAACCTTCCCATTTAGACAATGCTGGAACCCATCGAGCCCTCTAGTTGTACATGACTCTGTCTTTCCCATCAAACTGTGTCTTCTCACACCTCGTGCCAGCCCCTTGCACATAGGATATCCTCAATGAGCATGTTTCTTTTTTTGTCTTTTTTTCTGCAAATATTGTCTACCCGGTGCTTTACAGGAACCCATAAAGTTGACCCTGGGAGGCCGGGTAGGGGAGAGAGCATGAACTTTGGGAAGAACTGGTTTCAAATCCTGACTCTCACCGTTTCCTAGCCTGGGAGAGCCCCCCACACACACTTTTGAGGTGGGGGGGCACACCTGCAGCATATGGAGATTCCCAGACCAGGGGTCAAATTACAGCTGCAGCTGCCAGCCTGCACCACAGCCACAGCAACACCAGATCTAAGCCACATCTGCAACCTACACCATAGCTCACAGCAATGCCAGATCCTTCACCCACTGAGCAAGGTCAGGGATCGAACCCGTGTCCTCCTGGATACTAGTCAGATTTGTTACTGTTGAGCCACAATGGGAACTGCCAAGCACGTTTCTTTGCGCTGACTTCTAGACGGAATGTACCAGCAGGGAGCATCCTTAAGTTCTCCGATGAGTGTGCATTGAGAAGCATGGAAAAGAAAAATGCTCAAATCCAATCCAGGTTGTTTTTCTTCTTAAGCGTAGGCCTTTCATGCCATCTAATTCTGAGTGATTCTCAGATGAAGGCAACCTAACCTGTGTCATGCCATCCAAACCGGATCTGCCTGGAGGAAATTAAACTGCCGAGTCCCCTGCTGTATAACACTTGGCAGAAGAGAGGTGGTGCTTCCTGCTCTCGTGCTGGCATTCAGTCTTTTCATAACCACGGCTACTCCAGCCAAGACGTCCTCATTGCTCTCCCAGGGGACGCCTCACCCTACCTCTTCATCTTACAGATTTCAAGGCCTATAGTGTCCTCTGAGGAGGAGAGAGGTATAGGCTACCTCTTTCTGTGGACTTCTGGGACCACAGAGAGGGAATTCAGAGTAGGATTGTTGTCTGCACAATCTCAAGAGCCATGCTTTAGGCCAACTATCTCATTTAAGAGATGGGGAAAACTGGAGTTCCCATTGTGGCTCAGTGGTAATAAACCCAACTAGTGTCCATGAAGGCATGGGTTCGATCCCTGGCCCTGCTCAGTGGATTAAGCATCCAGCATTACCATGAGCTGCAGTGTAGGTCGTAGACATGGCTCGGATCTGGTGTTGCTGTGGCTGTGGTGTATGCTGGCAGCTGCAGCTCCGATTTGACTCCTACACTGGGAACTTCCATATGCTGTGGATGCGGACCTAAAAAGACAGGAAAAAGAGAGAAAGGAAGGAAGGGAGGGAGGGAGGAAGGAAGGAAGGAAGGAAGGAAGGAAGGAAGGAAGGAAGAGGGAGAGAGGGAATGAGGAAGGAAGAAACTCAAGACTACCTACGCCAATTCTAAAAAATAAAAATAAATCTTTAAAAGAAGAGAGAGAGAGAGAGAGAAATGGGGAAACAAAGGCCCTGCCAGCAGAGGAGGTGGCAGCCCTTGTCAGAGGGCAGGTGTCCTAGAAGATGAGCCTGAATTGGGGGAGAAACCTGGATGGGCGTGAGGAAGCAGGACCATGCAGAAAAGAAACTAGACCACAGCATCACTTGCGTAGAACCTTAGGCTCGGCCTGATTCCTCTGGGAGCCCAGCTTATAAATGGCAGCACAGAGGTTTGCTGCCCAAATTCAAGAGGGCTGGGGCCTTAGTGCCACATAATAGTCACTGGTCATGGGCTGAACCCTGCTTCATCTCCCAGGAATCTCTAGGCCAGTGGCAACATCCACCAATGGCAATTATTCATAAAAGAATGCAAATGGGAGCCCTCGACATGTGCAATATCTAGCGAGGGAGCAGGGGAGAAGGGTGGGCCCATCATGGGACCTGTGTTGGACACCAAAATTATCTGCTACAGGGCCTGTGACTCTTCTTAAATGATGCATTCCTGACAGAGATAGTGGCTAGGGATGATGTTCAAAGGGCAGGTACCACTGCACAGACCAGCCACTCTCATGCGGTGTAACCTTGGCTAAATGACTTTCCTTCTCTGCATTCCCATGACCTCTTCTGCTGAATGAGGTTCTTAGTCCTTAGGACTTTAAAATCCTTCCTGGTTCTGTTTCAGGCATGGATCCCAAGCTCCTGTTAAGTTAGAGTTTGTTGGATAATTTACACAACCGGAGGTGACAGCTTGGGATCATCTTGGTCTCTGCTCCCTGGGAACCC
The DNA here is from genome assembly GCA_004024745.2 of Catagonus wagneri. Lineage (NCBI taxonomy): Eukaryota > Metazoa > Chordata > Mammalia > Artiodactyla > Tayassuidae > Catagonus > Catagonus wagneri. The sequence continues at coordinate 8,150,091 of PVHT021183646.1, forward strand.
AGAAGTGGGGGTTTGGTGGAAAATTCAGGAGCAGAGCACGGAGGGAGAAAGTGCATGACGGCCACAGACCACAGGCTGTGATATCCTCCAGGCCAGCAACTGTCTTCCCCCATCTTTGCATCTCCAGTGCTGTTAGCGACTGGCATTTATTTATTTACTTATCTATCTATCTATCTATCATCTATCTATCTATCTATCTATCTATCTATCTTTTTGTCTTTTTAGGGCCGCATCCATGGCATATGGAGGTTCCCAGGCTAGGGGTTGAATGAGAGCCATAGCCGCCGGCCTATGCCATAGCCACAGCAATGTGGGATCTGAGCCAAGTCTGCAACCTACACCGCAGCTCACGGCAACACTGGATCCTTAACCCACTGAGCGAAGCCAAGGATCAGACCCGCCTCCTCACAGATGCTAGTCATGTTCTTTAACCACTAAGCCACGATGGGAACTCCCGCAACTGGTATTTAAAGTCTGCACAAAGAAGGAGAGAGGAAGAAGAAAAGGAGATAGAGAAAGGCGGGGGCGGGGGGGTGGACAAGAGGTGGGAAGCAGTATGGTGGTTACTGTGTTCTGATTCCCAAAACTCCCTAACTGGAGGTAGCCGTGAGGATGCTTCTAAACATGCACAAATGAACCTGTAAAAATGGATGGAAGACGAAGTGTCCAGAGAATGAGGAGGAAAAAGCAAGGTGTCCCAGAACTCACTTGAGGTCAAAGGGGCACGGCCAGGAGTGTCACTCCCGCCAAGAAGTCAAGCAGAAAAGAATGGATGAGTCCTATTTGGATTTGTCAACGCGGAGGGACTGGGAATTTTCTTCGGCCAGACCTGTCCTTGATCCTGTGAACTTTGGCCATAACCTCCCCTGGATTGGCGGGGGGCTGCAGGGTGGAGGTTGCGAATGGGAGAAGGAGGCAAACCTGGAGAGGAGGGGCTCGGGGATCACGGATGTAAGCCCACGTGGGTAACTGAGTCCTGCTTACCCTGACCCCTCCCCTCCCAGCACCCCCCCCAAGTCAGGAATTGGAGCTAATAGACAAAATATTCCATATGTTCTGATTAGCTCAACCTCATTATCATGCTTCGCCTTGCAATGTAGCCCTTCAGTTAATGAAATCTGGAGCTGGAGCAAATGAGACTGTGCAGGAGTGAAGGACTCTGATGGTGGCAGCTTAGCTTTAGTTCTGTCACTTAGGAGGCCGCCTCCCCCATCCCCATCCCAGAAAGAGAAAGAGCTATGAGAAGACGTCAGAAAAGCGACGGAACTTGAAACAGCCTCCAAAACCCCAGCAACAAAAACAGCAATCGCTCTATTTCAAAGCCAGTGCAAATTAGACTAAGCGGCCGCAGAAGCCAAATGGAAATCGTAATTCTCCCAGTCCCTTGCTGCTCCGACACGTATAATGGGTTTGGCAGGGAGTCAAGGAAAATGAGGGCCAAGCCGTGGTATGTTTCAAAGAATCTAAAGGCTGCTCGCTGTGAGGACGCCAGATTTCCACACAGCTCGGAGGAGGGGTGTCTGCGCTGGACAGAACCGGTCCAGTTCTCCACTGGAGGAGGGGGTCCTGGTCCTCTCAGAGGCTGGGAAGCCCACCAGAAGAGGCAGACCTGTTTAAAGGGAACAGAAGCCTTGCACTGCCATTGTTTGGGTGGGGAAGCCGACAGACAACCCAGGAACAGAGAGAGTGAAGCAGCCTCCTTCCAGGAAATAATGGGGCAGCTACAGAATAGGCTGCCCCCCCCCCCTCTGTTCAGGCAACTCTGCTAGGCATCCTCATTCAATCCTTAAGGACGGCTGTCAGCTTAACTGTTTCCCAGAAGAGGAAAGTGAGGACCGAAGGGCTTTTCCAGGAGTTCCCATTGTGGCTCAGTGGGTCAAGAACCCAACACAGTATCCATGAGGAGGTGGGTTCCATCCCTGGCCTCAAGTGGTGGGTTAAGGATCTGGAGTTCCCACAAACTGCAAGGCGTAGGTCATAGATGTGGCTCAGATCCAGCATTACTCTGGCTGTGGCGCTGCAGCTCCGATCCGACCCCAAGCCTGGGAATTTCCATATGCCACGGGTGTGGCCCTAAAAAAAAAGTGGGGGAGTTTTCCAGGCTAGGAAATGGTGATAGTCAGGATTTGAACCCAGTTCTTTGCAAAGTTCGTGCTCTCTCCCCTTCCCTGCCTCCCCAGGGTCAACTTTATGGTTTCCTATAAAGTGCCAGGTAGAAAATATTTGCAGCCCAGATGGCCTCTGTTGCAGCTACTCAACTCAACCGCTGTAGTGCAAAAACAGCCCTAGAGCCCCAGATTATATGTAAATGAATGGGTGTATTCTAATAATACTTTATTTCCACAAGCAGATGGAGGGCCAGGTAAGACATAATTTGCCACCCCCGCCCTACTCTAATACAAAAAGGGGGGGGGGAGGATATTGCAGAGACTCATGGAAAGAAAAAAAAATATTCTTAAGTGTGCAACAAATGAAAACCAGAATAAGAAATTTACACACGTAACAGCTGGGGGGTTGGAGGACAATTATATAAGACAGTTTGGTGCGTGAGTCCAGCTTTGCCCCCACACTGGTTAGATAGTGTGGCACAAGTTACTTCATTTTTTTTTTTAGTCTTTGTTTCTTCTTATATTAAGTAGACATAATCACCGTGTTTATCTCAGTCATTGGAGAATTACTAGGTAATACTCGTCCTGTGCTTATCATCACCCCGACACAGAATAAGCATTCAGTACTATTAGTTGCAATGATTTCAGCATATACTTAATCATCACTTGCAAAGTGGCTCTCATCACCCACACATCAGGATGAGAATAGAAAGTCTCCATGGGATTAAGGCTGGTACCCAAGTTCACACAGGTGGGTTGGGCCGGGGCTGAATGAGAAGCTGGTTTCTCTTGGAATCAAAAGCTTGTTCTCACTCCACCTCTACTCTGGAAGAAAGGAGATATCCGAAGACAAAATTTCTGGATGACAGAGGCGTGAACAGAAAGACCTAACCTCCAGCACCGAACTGTGTGTCCCTCATGTGATGCCTGCAGAGTTCCAAAGGATCCCTGTCCAGAGCTTCTGCCTGGATCAGGGACCAGTCCTGCCATGACAGCTCTCCAGAGGCCACACTTTGGATTTTGACAGCCTTTCAGATATTGCCTGCGTGTAAAAGGGCACCTCTTCTGATAGCTCTGCAGAGGTGAGGAAGCCTGTGGGTGCAGAACCAACCAGCTGTCTTCCCACTGGTCGGCATTGTCCGGGCTATGGCCAGAAGGGGACAATGGCGTGCTGTCCTTTAGGGGAAGCAGGCATCTGGGTTCAGATGTTCCAGGAGATCCATTATCAAGTGCTCATGCCCCAAGGAGACTGGGCAGGAAGCTCTAGGGAAAGAAAAAAAAAAAAGGCTGAGGGGTCTTGATTCAGAAAAATTAAATGGAATTTGAAAAATCATAGCTTTGATTCATTCCTGACACAGGTCCCTCTTTCTACATCTTTGGAGAAATGTTAGTTTCCTGTGGTTGCTGGAACAAATTACCACAAACTGTGGCTTAAAAAAATAGGAGAATTTATTCTCTGACTGTTCTGGAGGCTAGAAGTCTGAAAGTCAGGTGTCCTCAGGGCCATCCCGCTACTGAGCTGCCCTGACGTTCTCAGGCTTGTGGCCCTGTCACTGCAACCCCCACCTCCATCTTCATATCACCTTCTCCTCTGCATGTCTCTCTCTTATGAAGACAGTCATCCTTGGGTTTAGGGCCCATCCAGCTAATCCAGGATGGTCTCATCTCCAGAATCTTGACTTCAGTACATCCACAAAGACTTTTTTTTCCAAATAAAGTTGTATCCGTGCTTCTGGGAATTAGGAAGCGGACCAGACTTTTTGGGGTGGACACAATTCAGTCTGCTGTGGGCTTTCTCATTGTCTGAGGCAAAATCAGTGTGATGTTTCCTGATTGCAGAGACTTCCTAAATGCCAGGGTGTGATGGGGCTTTAGAGAGCACCCCCTACCACTCCTTCTTCTTTCTTTTTTTTCCTTTTTTTTCTTTTTTTTTATTAATGGATTTTATTTCAATTGTAAGTGTACATAAATCATCACAAGTCAATTTTACAGATTTTGTATCCCAAATCCCCAGTGCATCCCCCCACCCCCCCAGATTGTCTTATTTGAAAAACCAAGGTTTTCCAAAGTCTGTGAGTCATTGTCTGTTCTGTAAGAAGGTTCATTGTGTCTTTTTAGTTTCCACATGTAAGCGGTAGCATTGGGTGTTGCTGTC
>PVHT021183646.1:8155353-8230734 GCA_004024745.2 Catagonus wagneri
TTACTTTCCAGTCTGTGGGGCTTCCCACCCGGGAGGTATGGGGTTGCTTCTATCGTGTAATCGCCCCTCCTACCTCTTGATGTGGTCTCCGCTGTGTCTTCTGGAGCAGAGTATCTTTTTTGGAAGTTTACAGTCCATTTGGTTGAAGGTTGCTCGGCATTTGGTTGTATTTTTGCTGTTATTTGGGAGAGAAGTTGAGTTCCAGTCCGTCTATTTCACCATCTTAATCCAATCCCCCTCCTTCTTCTTTCCTATAAGAAGTTAAGTCATAGCCTGGGAACTTCCATATGCCTCAGTTCGGCCTTAAAAGGCAAAAGAAAAAGGGGGGATGGGAGTTCCCATCACGGCTCAGCGGCAACGAACCTGACTAGTACCCATGAGGATGCAGGTTCGATCCCCGGCCTCACTCAGTGGGTTAAGGATCCAGTGTTGCTATGCCTGTGGTATAGGCCAGCAGCTGTAGCTCCAGTTCAGCCCCTAGCCTGGGAATTTCCACATGTGAAAGGTAGGGCTCTCAAAAGCAAAAAAAAAAAAAAAAGAAAAAGTTAAGTCATTTGCCCCAAGTGGCTCCACTCAGAACAGCAGAGCTGAGCTTAGAATCTGGCCCTACCAGTCCAGCCTTCATTTGTATTTTTCCACTACTCTCCCTGGGGAAATAAGTGCACCTCCGATTCCTTTCCTCCCCTGTTTCTGCCTGATCTGATCAGATCAGCGGCAGCCAGCTCCCTGGGACTGTGTTTTATAAAACGCGTCATGCTGTCAGGCCGGATGAATGTCATCTTCTCCTTCCCAGAACTTGCCCTGCAAGGGACTTCATCTCGGTTCTGGACACAGCTGTCGGAGCATGGAATCCCTGTGGATGACACTCATTCTTCTTCCTCTGTCCTCTCTGCTCTGTGCCGACCTCTGAGCATTCAAATGGACACAGGAAAAATTTGGCGTGAATCTCAGCATCGGGGCTGATGGCAGAAGAGGAAGGCCTCCCCACCCCTTGTTTCCCAGTGAGCATATTTCAACATCAGACACAGGCAGCAGCAGAAAATAACCAAGAGAGGGCTGGCACTTGTAGGGAGAAGTGCCAAGTCCCTGGAGTTTTACGGAAAATTGATGGTGTGCGTATTCTGTTGCAAACACGGAGAGAGCACATTCTGGAAAAATAAATGACCGATCAATAAATATCTATTAAGTGCCTATCATGCAATCCAGATCGTATGAGTGGAGCTGATAGTTTATAACAGTTTATTTAGGGAGAGCATTTCTTTGTTTATCGACCTGGCTGGGATGAGAATTTGGCCTGGCCATGGCTGAAAATCTGTCCCTCATATGAGAAATTTCCACAAAAGATGGGGCTATGGGAACAGTGGGGGTTAGTGTGTGCGAAGGAGCAGGAGCTGGTCTGCATAGAAGCTGGAGTGTGTTCCCCTCGCCCGCTTGCTGGGTCAGAGTCCATTCCCCGAGGGACCCAAGCAAGCATGTCCAGCAGGGTGGCCAGCTGCGAGAACAGCTTCAAGCCTTGAGGTCTGACTCTGGAAATAGCCACACTTCTCCCAGGCAGTTGAGGTAAATGGAATTTTGCTGACTGAGGTCCCCTAGAAATTCCCAGCACTTCCTGTCAGCAGCAAGACACTTAATGAAGCAACATACTTAGTGGAAGATATGTGGATACCATTGTGTGTTCTCTTAATTAAAATTTTAATATGTTTGTGGTAAGAGGGCCTGGGGTCATCCAAGGAAAAGGGATGGAATGCATTCAAGGCGCTTAGCACAGTCCCAGAGACGTAGGAAACGCCCAAAAAATGGCAGCCACAGTGGCCCTGTGATCTGAAGCCAACTCCTTGGGAAAATGCACTGCTGGTGACCCAAAGGGAGGTGTGCATCTAGGGACATGTCTGACCCCTCATCTCAGTTCAGTGACACCCATCTTGAAAATAAAGGCTGAGTTGTCCCCCGACCCCACCCCTCCCCCAGCCTCCTCGGATCTCCAGCTCCCAGTTCTTTGCCCGGCAAAGCACAGGCCCAGAGGGAGTGACAGTCGGGGTCAGCAAAGACCACCATGGCCACTCCCAGCAGAGCAGGATGAGTTCGTTTGCCAACACGTCACGGTTCTGACTAGTTGTGTGACAGTGGGAAAGATATAGTTCTTGCCTAGGCTCTTTAGGCTGAGAAACGGGATTTTTAATCACTCCATCTCTGTCATCCATTCTGGCCTACACAAATGCTGATGTTTCCGTGACTTTTTGTTCCAAGCTCTAAGTTTTGGGGAAATTGCTCTGGTGTTGGAGTCATGATGCTAGACTTAGGAGGCTGTTTAAAGATGAATGTGATCTTTCGCCCTAAACTGTTTTCCAATAAAAGAAATAGAGACTACAGGAGTTCCCATGGTGGCTCAGGAGGTTAAGGACCTGTCATGGTCTCCGTGAGGATGCAGGCTTGATCCCTGGCCTCGCTCAGTGGGTTAAGGATCCAGCATTGCTGCAAGCTGCGGCGTGGTGCATGGAGGCAGCTCGGCTCTGGCGTGGCTGTAGTATAGGCTTGCAGCTGCAGCTCCGATGCAACCTCTAGCCTGGGAACTTCCATAGACACAACATGAATAAATATTCAAGAGTAATTAAAGAGTTAAAGCATAATGTGTGGCTTTGTAGCTAAAGATAACTCTAAACAAGACATTATTTTTCACAAAATAAATGGTCCAGATCAAGCGTTGGCAAACAACTGCCCAGGAGCCAAATTCAGCCACCAACTGATTTTTTTTTTTTTTTTGGAAAACAGCCACCCTGTTTAAGTATTATCTATGGCTACTTTCCTACCACAGAGTCAGAGTTCAATGGGTTGCAGCAGAAAGACAAGCTGGACTGGAACTCTTGCAGTGAGGCAGACACGCCCATAACAGCAGCAACCACAGGCTCCACCCCAGGGGAGTGGCGCCATGATGGTTAGTGAGCCCTTCCTTCTAAAACACTGAAATCTACTTCCCTGTAATTTCTACTGGGGTGTTTTCTGTGGGTCCACTCTCAGGTATTTGGGAAGATAAAGTAACTGTCTCCAGACCCCTCTCTGCAACAGACTAAACTTCCCATAGGACAGTTCCCATCCATGGTTCTCAGGCTCTGGACCCTCATTCCTGGCCTCCTCTAAACACATTCTTGTCTGTGAATACCCATTTCCAGGATGGCCCCACAAGCCCATCTCAGCACTCCAGGGATTTTAGTCTTTTGTTGCTCTTAGGCTCCCTTTATTTCCTTCCCAGCAACTGCCCTTAAGCGCAGTGTTTCTGGAAAGAACTCCCACTTTAGTATCTTACAGACCTTCATATAAATCTTAGCTCCCCCTTCACATCTCTCTAAACCTCAGTTCCTTTGTCTTTTAATTTTTTTTTTTTTTGGTCATTTTAGGGCCCTACCCATGACATATGGAGGTTCCCAAGCTAGGGGTGAAATCGGAGCTGTAGCTGCTGGCCACAGCCACCACGCAGGATTGGACCCACGTCTGCAACCTACACGACAGCTCACGGCAACATCGGATACTTAACTCACTGAGCAAGCCCAGGGATTGAACCTGTGTCCTCATGGATGCTAGTCAGATTTGTTTCCACTGAGCCACCATGGGAATCCCACTTTGTCTTTTAAATACAGACTGCAGGATTATTATAAGAACTAGAGATGATGTTTGCAAACAGCCCAGGACATACTAAACTCTCAATAAATAGTAGTTATCTTTATCTTTCTTTTCTAGGTAGCCACTTCTACTAATGAATTTTGCTAACACAGAGCAATCAGTCCACAAGGTAAGCTTTACTCTGTGCCAAAAGTCCCTGCATCAGTTCCCATAAAAAATTTACAATCACTCTTTTCTAGGAAAAGTAGGGTGCTATTTTGTCCCTGCAGAGGTCTGAATCCGATTACACACTGCCCTCCCAGGTTGCCTGCCTCTCTCTGCACTCATTCTCCTCCAATTCCTAGAAGAAGCTCCCTCTGCGGTGCAGGCCCATGATCCTGGCGTCTTTGCCTTGATCTCCTCCTGCCTTTCTGTTTCCTTGAAGCCACACAGGGGGCTATGACTGGTCCTCTGTTTCTTCCCATGGCTGGACCATGAACCTGACAATGCTCCATGGCCAGTGCAACACGGGGGATTATGAGATGCTGGGGGCCAACCTCATCTTCATTTCTATGCTCCTTCTATCCTAGGTAGCTTCAGAGAACAAACCTTTTCCTTCCTCACAAGGCCGTGCTTCCAAATATGTAGCAAAGAGATAAAAACAGATTCCAAGGGAGTTCCTGCTGTGGTGCAGTGGGTTAATGACCCACATTGTCTCTGTGGAGTTGCTGATTTGACCCCCAGCCTAGCACCTGAGTTAAGGATCCAGCATTGCTGCAGCTGTGGCAATGTGACTTGACCCCTGGCCCAGGAACTTCCATATGCTGCAGGTGAAGCCAAAAAAGAAGAAATAAAAAAAAACAGATTCCAAATATGAGTCCTATAGCTAAAGGATAAATGTGAATTTAGAGACAGACCCCAGAAATGACCATTGAACACTGAGTAAGGTTAGCAGAATCACAGCCCCCTAAAAATGTCCATACCTTGATCCCCAGTCCCCGGGAACATGTGAATATCTTACCTTACATGGCAAAATGGACTTTGCTGAGGTGAATAATTTAGTTAATGACTGTGAGACGAGAGATTGTTTTTAACGATATGGGTGAACCAGTGTAACCACAGGGGTCCTTAAAAGTGGAAGAGAGAGGCGGAAGAGAAGTCAGATGGATGTGGGGAGAGAATTTGACTCATTCTGGCTGGCTTTGGAGAAGGAAGAAGCGCCCACAAACTAAGGAATGTGGGAAGCCTCTAGAAGCTGGAAAAGACAAGGGAACAGATTCTGCCCTGCAGTCACCAGAAGGGAACACAGACTGCTGACCCCTTGACCTTAGCCCAGTGAGACGTGTCAGACTTCTAAACTACAGAACTTTAAGATGGTAAGTTGGCATTGCTCTAAGCCGCTAAATTCGGTGGTGTGCTATGGCAGCAACAGAAAACTAATACACTGAAGAAAAACAGAGAGAGGGTTTGTCAAAAAAATCTATGGAGGTTATTTTGAAGAAATAGAATGTGGCTAACTATTTTAAGAACTACTGGAAAATTACATGCTATGCGAACTAAAAAAAAAAAGTCCTGATCCTCTTCTTTTTCCACCAACAGCCACTAGGGTGCTATTTCTAGGTAGAGATCAAATCACATCACTCTCCAAGGTAAAACTCCCCCCTAACCCCCCACAATTTTCATAAGGAGGTCCAGAACTGCTTGTAAGACATGATCTGCTCAGAGTCAACCCTCCAGGTTGCTGCATCCTCCAAGCGCCAAAACACACTCACCATGGCAAACAGACTGACACTCTGCGGCTCCATTTAGCAAATATGATATTCATCCAGTACTCACGCTCCCACAATTTTCACGTGCTGTTCCATTGTCGGGCCTGCCCTTGGCCCTCTTGCCTTCCCTGCAGCAAAATCCTCAAAATGTAGGGAGCATTGCCTTCCTTGGGATGCCCTCCATGGTCAGTTCCCAGGCTCAGTCCCTCATGGCTCCCGTGAGCCATGACAACCCTGTATATTCATCTCTTACACCTGCTGTGCTCTTCAGGGCAGAGCATATTTGGCTCCCAATTCTCAGCCTATGATGTCTCAACTCCCCTTCTTGGGTTAAGTAGAAGGTCTTGGATCTGACCTGGGCCAAAGCTCTCTCTGAGAGCCAAGGCTAGGAAGACAGAACTGGTCAATGGCTACCAGACTTATAGCAGAGGAACACAAGCAAAACAGGGTCTAAATTATGTAATAGAACTGTATGTCATGGTAGAAGTATGCGATATTGAACTCTGTCCATTAGCCACCAGTGGTTATAGAACCCTTGAGATGTGGCTTAAAGTGTGACTAAGGAACTGAGCATTCTGTTTTATTTAATTTTAATTAATTTGGGTTTATATTTAAATAGCCTTACCTGGTTAATGGCTACTAGATTGAATAGCCCAGCTAGTGGAAAGGCAAGGAGAATAGCGACACAAGCAAAACATCAAATACAAAGGGATAATGGGTTAACAATTCTGAACTCACTACACATTTATACAGGAACTGAATGATTAAGTAAATAGATTACAGAGGTGAGAACCAGTTTTCTCACTGTAGAGTGGAAGGTTACATGTGGTAATGGATCAGTGTTCCATACATAGCGATGAACTCATGTTTAGCTAAATATAGATATAGATGGCTACGTACAGAACTACTTATAGATATATGTATTTACACCTGTTAGTACACACACATGTTATTTCCTTATTCTATCAGCTGAGGGGGCCTAGAAGCAGGGACACCCCAGAAGCAACAAGCACGTCTAATACCCTGATCTTTGTCTCTAAAATCATTCTGCAAACAACGGAACCGAAGATTCTTGGAGAAATAATTGACGCTAGGATTGGAAAAGGAAGTACACAAATATACAAGATAATCCTGGTGTATCTTATAACGCCAAGTAGCAGAAAAGCAGTGGGGGGCGGGGCAGGAAACACAATGATGGGATAAGGCAAATAGACACAGGAGCCAACTGCAAGAAGACCTTTCCCAAGAACAAAGCTGAAAGTCCCCTGGTGACTCAGTGGATTTAGGATCCAGCACTGTCATGCTGTGGCTCACGTCACCGCTTGTGGCACAGGTTTGATCCCTGGCCTGGGAACTTCCACATGCCATGGTCATGGCCAAACAAAAGAAAGTAAGATTGGGTTTTAACCCAAAGTATAAGGCAAATATCCATGAGTCCATATAAATGATAGATTGGATAAATAAATAAATGAGGAAGAATGGACAAATCCCCACAGAGAAAAACTTTGAAGAATTAGTGTAGATATTGTACCCTCAGGGTGAATGAGCATAATTTCCATTCCTTATGTATTAACTGGGCCTAGTGACTTTTTGCCAAAGAGTACAGTATGGAAAGGTAGGAAAATTAATACCTTTACAGCTGGAAAACCTGACAAAAAAAGCCTCGACAAGGTGATCGCGGTAGCCATCAACAGTGACAAGTCATGTTTGTCGCATGTACTCTTGATATGATGTGAAAGAGGCAAAATGGTCCTTTCTCTCTAAGGGTTTCCTCCTAAAACCCGCAACCCTGGTCTAACTATGAAAAAAAAGGAAAACATCAGACCAACCCCAGCTGAGGGAGATTCTATAAAACACCTGACCAGCACTCCTCAAGACTGTCAAGGTCATCAAAAACAAGGGAAAATATGAGAAACTATCACAGCCAAGAGGAATCTAAAGAGACATGATGCTTCCATGTTATATGGCTTCCTAGATGGGATCCTGGAACAGAAAAGGGACATTAGCTAAACACTCAGTAAATCTGAATAAAATATGTCCTTTAGTGGATGGTAATGCATCAATATTGGTTCATTAATTGTGACAAATGTACCATACGAATGGTAAGATGTTAATAATAGAGGAAATTGAGTGTGGGGTTGAAGGGAACTCTCTGTACTAGCCTCAGAAGCTTTTTGTAAATCTAAAACTATACTAAAATAAAAGGATTATTTAAAAAAAAAACCCTTAGGGATCGGTAAAAAGATAAGACTGATTTTTTTTTCCTGTGTCTGTCATTGTTTTTCTTGGTGAACACTCTCCTCCTCCTCTAATCTTAGTCCACGTGGTTTTGGATGAAAACCTTTCCCTAAATCCTTATTCCCATGGAGGAACAGACTATGATCCAGTCAAAGCCTTCCTTCAAAAAGCATGACCCCTGTGATTGGCTCAGGAATGGGCACGTGACCCAAGCCAGGCTCAGGAGACTCATCTGTGGGACGTTTGTTGGAGCCATTGGGAAAGAGATGCTTTTTCACTCCCCACCGGGATCCCCGAGAAGATGTAAGCTGGCAGCTCTTCTCTCACCAAAAGCAGACAGCTTGCCTGAAAATAAAGCCAAAGCAGAGGAAAACAAGAGAAGGAAAGAAACAGAATCCTGATGACATGTTTTGAGCTCCTGATATGCCATGTACGAAGTGAGTGGTAGTCCTGGATTTTGTGGTTTGACAAACCACGCTTGTCCCTTTTGTTTAAGCAAATTTGTGTTGGGGTTTCAATGAGTTGCAACCACAATGGGTCTAAGGAAAGTGGTCTGGGACAGAATCTGCAAGAGAGACCTCAGAGGGTTCCCTGTCTGCCCAGCCTTTGTGTTTTCCATACAGAAACATCTGCTCTCATGGTGAAAAACTATGCGTGTAACTCTTCCACTCATGCTTTCTGGATACAGTGATAACATACTTGAGAGGTGATACGTGTGCATTCATCCCACCTGGGTCTCACTTTCTGACCCACCTGCCTGCCAGTTGGCTATGTTCTACTGCACTGCTGCCACCATGAGGTACACACATTTGGATCAGGGTCCACACCTGCATTCTACCTGTAGGTCTCAAGTCTCACCCTTCCCTAGCCTCACTCTTCGACCTTGATAGGTTTAACACAGCTACTCCAGATAAGAAGAGCATCTTCATAGACCCACAGCTTTCCTTTGGATGCATCATTTTGAGGTCCCAATTCAACAATAGAAACTCAGATGCCTGATTGTTGCTGCTGATCCGAGTTACTCTTTCCAGTCTAGCGTTATCACTTTCAAAAGTGGTATTCTGGAGTTCCCGTGGTGGCTCAGCGGAAATGAACCCGACTAGTATCCATGAAGATGCAAATTCAATCCCTGACTCACTTAGTGGGTTAGGGATCCAGCGTTGCAATGAGCTGTGGTGTAGCTCGCAGACGGCTCGGATCTGGTGTTGCTGTGGCTGTGGTGTAGGCGGCTCCGATTCGACCCCCGAGCCTGGGAACTTCCACATGCTGCAGGTGTGGCCCTAAAAGGGACAAAAACTTAAAAAAAATTAAAAATAAAAAGTGGTATTCTGCCCCTCAATTGTCTGACAACAATTTCTCAACCTGTTCTGGACTCAAAGTGGAGAGAAAAGCCGTTATTAATCCCCACATTAGGCAACAGGATGGGTTTGAAGGCGGAGTGTGGAGAATAATGCTCAGGGACATGCCATGACAGATGTCACTGGGCGGTCCTTATACAAATCCTCACTTGTGCCTGTGGTCAGAGGAATGTTCACGTGTGTTTTTAAAATTAAAAAACAAGGGAGGGAGACAAGAACTAGCTTCTGAAAGAAAAGAACTCAATGCAAGCAGCAATGCAAGTATATGTATAAGACTAGCAAAAAGTTCCATGATATCTTTTCTGCTCCCCTGAATGATAATTCAATTGAAATAAAAGGCACAATGACATTATACTCTAAATGAGCTATAGGGAAAATCAACCATACCCTCCAGGGATTTCTCTGGCCACAGGTCTTGAAAGGGCGTGTTCCTAAGACTACCTCGGAACTAGTTCCTTTATCCTTCTGTTCAACGGAAGCGGTTACATCCCTTTCTGATGCAAGATTGGCTCTAAAAACCAACGTGGCTAATTCTTCTGAAGCGCTGGGCCAGAGCTAAGAATTGCAACCAGGGAAGTTAGAAGGCGGGAGTAAAGCCTGAGAAAACGCGCATTCTTTTTGCGTAAATACCTTGTGACATTATCTTAGTTTCTCAAGTCAGAATTTCTTCTGTAAATAATTCACAGTAATAGGCAGTGAGCGAGCTGTGAGGGGAAGTGGTAAATTATTTACAGTAGTAGTGGAATGTGAAAGCTAACACAATCTGGATGGAGAATTAGGGATGTGTTAGGGATAAAGGCGTCCAGTCTCGGTCAGAGGAGAGGTGGGTCGCAAACAAATTCAGCAATTTAGTGCACTTCTTAGAGAGCTGAGGTCTGCTGGGCTTAGCCCCTGGGTGGGGCAGCGCAAGAGCCAAAGAGCAGAGTTCAAGTTGGTAAAAATTATTTCAAGTAGCACTTGCTTTTGTCTCTTGAATCCTATGCAAGAGACACATAACTAAAATATCTGCACTGGATGTTTTTTTCATTGGTAAGATGGAGAGCAGGGAGACTACGTCAGAATCCATTTTAGCAACCAGGAGAGTGTAGAAAATCTGTGAGCACTCAAGCTGTAACAATTATCATTTCACAATGTAATGAATGACCTATATTAATGGAGATCTTACCTTGACATTACTGTTATCGTATAAATTCATTCTCATGATGACCTCTCAGTGACCATCATCATCCTCATTTTGTAAAGGACAAAAATGAGTGTCACACAGCTAGAGTGTGGAGAGCTGGGACCCTGACTCAGATCCGGCGTCTCTACTGTGTTTTCTCAGCCAGTGTGATACACACACACACACACATACACACACACACACCCATCAGCCCCACGCAACTCTCCTCTCATTTAAATATACAACCCAGGAGTTCCTGTCATGGTTCAGTGGGTTAAGGACACAACACAGTGTCTGTGAGAATCCAGGTTCCATCCCTGGCCTAGCTCAGTGGGTCAAGAATCTGGCATTGCCCCAAGCTGTATCATAGGTCACAGTTGCAGCTCAGATACGGTGCTGCCATGGCTGTGGCGTAGGCCCCAGCTGCAGCTCCAATTTGATCCCTAGCCTGGGAACCTCTGTATGCCACGGGTGCAGCCATAAAAAAAAAGAAAAAAAAATTTAAATATGTACAACCCTATCATCCTTCTTTATTTTTTCTTTTCCCTGCAAAAAGATACAGACCAGATCTAGCACTGCAGAGGGTGATGACTTTGGCTCCAAGGTGAGACAAACCTGGACTAGTTGAACCCTTGCACCTTTAACAGCTGGGTGACTTCAACCAAGTCATTCTACCACTCGAATCCTAGTTCCGTGTTGAGTCATTCCTCAAATATGTATTGCACATCTGTCATGCTTTGGTCGAGTGATCAAGATAAAGGAAACACACACAAACATGCCTGGCCTGCATGGAGCTTACATTCTAGTGGCTTGCGGAGGAAGCAGTGGAGGGGGTGGAGGTGAGATAGCCACGAGCAGCATAAATAAATAAACTACATAGTATATAGAAGGTGTTGCATACTGAGGAGAAAGGAAAAAGAGAAGGAATAAAGGGACTACACGGGAGGGGTGCAGTTTTAAACGCACCGGAGGGTCAAGAAGGGCTCATTGAGATGGGACATTTGAGCACAGACTCGCAGGACTGAGGTGTAATCTGTGCAGATATCTGGGGTGGGGGACTCCAAGCAGAGGGAAGACCAAAGGCAAAGACTCTGAGATGGCAACAGGTGAGGCCATGAGAACACACCTGGCGGTTGAAAGTGCAGCAAGGAGGACAAAAAGGCTGGTGCAGAGACACTGAGCGACAGGAGTTGAGGCCAGAAAGGTGATGTGTCCCAGGGAGCAGGTCCTAGAGAGCCTGCGGAGGTGAGGGAGCCGTGGGTAGTTTTGTGACGTCATCAGACTTCACTTTCACAAGGCCCATCATTTTTTCTTTGAAGGAGTGTTGATTTACAGTGTTGTGCTGGTTTCGGGTATACAGCCAAGTGATTCAGTTATACACACCCATATACATGCCTATTCTTTTTCAGATTCTTTTCTATTATAGCTTATTACAAGATATTGAATATAATTCCCTGTGCTATACAGTAAGACCTTGTTTTTTTTCTGTATAGGCAGTGTGTACTTGTTCATCCCAAATTCTTAATTTAGCCCTCTCCCTCCTGTCCCCTTCCCTAATCATAAGTTTGTTTTCTACCTCTGTGAGTCTATTTCTGTTTTATAAATAAGTTCATTTGTATCATTTTTTGGCCACACCCAAGGCTTGCAGAAGTTCCTTGGCCAGGATTGAACCCGCACCACAGCAGCAACCCGGGCTGCTGCAGTGACGACCCAAGATCCTTAACCTGTTGCGCCACAAGCTAACTTCTCATTTCTATCACTTTTTAGATTCCACATGTAAGTGATATCATAGGATATCTGTCTTTCTCTGACATACTTCATGTAGTATAATAATCGTATAGTAATCTCCAGGTCCATTCATGTTGCTGCAAAAGATGTTATTTCATTCTTTTTTATGGCTGAAAAGTATTCCATTGTGTATATATACAGTAAAATAAATTTATAACATCTTATTTATCCATTCATCTGTCCACAGACACTTAGGTTGTTTCCCTGACTTGGCTATTGTGAATAGTGCTTCTAGGAACATTGAGGTCCATGTATCTTTTGAGTGGAGGAGCGATGTCGTTAATTTTACAAGGTCTATCTCGACTGCTGTGAGGTGAATCAAGTTTTGCAAAACAAGAGTTTGCCTTCCACCAGGCAGAAGACAATGGGAATCAATGACAAGACCCCAGGGCTGTCCAGTGAAAGCTAAATGAAGTAGTGTTCAGAAAGCCTCTGGGGAGTTTCCATCTTGGCTCAGCGGTAATAAATCCAACTAGCATCCGTGAGGACTCGGGTTTGATCCGTGGCCTCACTCAGTGGGTTAAGGATCCTGTGTTGCCAGGAGCTGTGGTGTAGGCTGGCAGCTGCAGCTCTGATTCGACCCCTAGCCTGGGAACATCCATATGCCCTAACAAGACCAAAAAAAAAAGGGGGGGGGGGAAAGAAAGCCTCTGGCACACAGTAGAACCCAGTACATAAGTGGGTCCTGTTATTACATAGACCCCTTTTCATGGGAAGATCATCTTGGCCCTCATTCCCATTCCAGTGTCTTACGGGCAGGCCTTATCACATTAAAGGCTGAAATGTATAGAAAATTGGGTGCATACTTTTGGGGTTTTCTTTGCATAGCCCCACATATGACTGAGAAAAAAAATATACAAGGTCCTCTTTCTGGAGGAAAATGTAGAATAAAATCATGGGAGCTTCCCCTTTAAGAAAGGACTTGGATTTAATCAATAAAACACTCTGCTATCTGGAACTGTTTTGCTAAGAAAAACAAGTCTCAAATCAGATTGCCTTTCTACTTCATGCTATTCTTTCTAACTCCCTAAATTTCTTGACATCCAAGGAGAAAAGCAGTAACAACCAACCAAAAAACAGTCCTTTTGGCCTGGACCATGTTTTTCTCTAAGAGGTAATTCACATTAGAATGTTTTTGCTTGGTTAGGGTCAGGTTATGAAACATGTTGGGGTAATTACTGAAGTCATAAAACAGAGACACTGTAAAAATCTGTGATATTCATAAATCTTATCAGCAGTACTATGCTTATTTCCACAGAAGTCTGGTCTACAGAACTGCGAAAACCTCACTGGTGGAGAAGGATGGTTTTTCCTGGTGCCTATTCTTGCTGCACAGAATCATTTCATAGAGTGATTTCTGACTCTTTTCCTGAAATCTAAACAAAATGCTAATCTTTGGGCTTTATTGGCTGTACTTTTTGACACTGGGAACTCAATGAAGTTGATGGTCGTGATATTATCGTTCTCAGATTTTTGTATCAATTCCAAGATCTAGCCATTATTCACTCATTCATTCATTCTGCAGATACTGACCACCTGCCATGTGACACTCACTATGTTGGATGCCAAAGATACAAAGGAGAAGAAACACAGCTCCTGCCCTCAAAATGCTCCCCAACTAGTGGTCAAAGAGTCAAACCAACAGACAATTCAACACGTCAAGGCAGCTGGTACCTGGGGAATCTGTGCAAAGCATCGTGGAAACGAGAGTGCATTTAATGTGGAGCTTAAGATATGAATGGGTATTTGTCAGGACAAGATAACACAGGGGCAGGGAACCTGCCCTCCAAGAGAAGGAAGAGCTTAGGCAAGAAGGAGCAACAACGGTATGAGGAAATCTAGCCTATAGAGGGAGCTACAGACATGTCCCAGCAAGTGCCTCTGGAAAGCATGTAAGACTTGGGATGGATTCCATGTCCTCAAGCATTTGCTCACATCCTGAGAACCTGAGGACTATCCGGTCACCCAACCTGTGTTGAGCCCCTAGCATGTGCCAGGTGCAAGGAGTTCAGAACAAACAAACCACAGTGTCTTCTTTCCAGAAGCTCATGGGCTTGTCATCAGCATAAAACAGAAGATTTTTTTTTTTCTATCTGATCACAGAGACGTGGTTCAGTTCCTACACCAACTTGTTCTTGGCCAATTCACCTACACTACAAGGGCCCTGGGCACCTCATCTGCAAAAAGTGGGCCAGTGTACTTACTCCCAAGAGGTTGCTAATAAATAATAAAACATGAGAAATTTCCTAACGTCACATCTAACACGTGGCAGATGCTTAACAAATGTTAGTTATGTATTTTATTTGGAAAAGAGCAAATTTAATTTATTGGAAAGTAAGGAAACTCAGGGTGTCCTAGGGTTGGAGAGAGGAAGAGGTGGAGATAATTCTGTTACCAGTTCCTTTTTTCCTCATGCTGCCTATCTAATAGAGGGAAAGGAAGGGGAGTGTGGTCAGTACTAGACCAAGAGCTAGATATGAGCTAGAGGGATATCTATGTTTGTTTGTCCCTATATCCCCAGCATCTAATACAGTGACTGAGCCAAGCAGGTGCTCCAAAAATGTCTTGAATGAATGTATAGTCTGCAAATTGAAATCTGCCTTCAGCTGATCTTTAAAAAGATGTGTAATTCTGGAAATGAATGCCCTTCGCCAACGACCAGAAACCACCAAGAGGAAGAGGAATGGTTAAAAGAACTAAGGATGTTTAAACCTGGATAAGAAATGACCCACAAAGATGTGATTTCCATCATCAAATCTTTAATGCACCATCTTTTGAGTGATAGAATTGACTCTCTGTGGAACTCCAGGAAAACATACTGGGAGCAAGAGGAGCGAGTTATATGGAAGTAGGTTTCAAGTCAGTCCTGCTTGGGGGCTGACTCTCCCACAGCGGCTCGATGTGACGGTGACCTCAGTTGTGTTGAGTTGTCTGTTACTGGTGTGTTCAAGCACAGGATCACGTGGTTGGCTCTCAAGCATTAAAGGGGCAAGCAAGCAATAAAACCTTCAGTTCTAGATTCCTTTCATGGATATTTATGGTTTCTGTGTGGACAGCAGTCTTCCCTTAGGGAAACTTCCTTTCCTCCCTGTCAATCCCAGGACTATACTCCCTACTGCCCACCCCACTCCTCCAACTCCACCCCTGGAGGACTGGCTTGACCTAAGGCAGGACCATCAGCATCTCTCTGAGGAGGACTTCAAACCTTAAGAAAAGTTTCACAAAGCCAGAAAGTACTTGCCCTCCTTCATCTAATGACAGCAACCCTTGAAACCAGTTCCCATGCTTCTAATGATAAGATGCCCTTGTTCCCGTCTTACCTTCCAGCTGGGTTGTTCAGAAAGTCCTCTAATTCTGAGCATCCTCATAGCCTTTGAACAAACCCCCTCTCTCCTTAGGTTAGTGGGTCAGTCTCCATTGACTACAAAGAAATAACCCTTGCAGGGAAAAATACTTTGTTCATGCTATGACTAATTCTGCATTCCACAGCCTTATATGCACCACCCAGACTAAATCCTCTACTAGACAGATAACACAGGGAGTTCCCGCTGTGGTGCAATGGGATTGGCAGCATCTCTGGAGCCCTGGGATGCAGATTCCATCCCCAACCTGGTACAGTGGGTTAAGGATCCAGCATTGCTGCAGTTGTAGCATAGATCACAACTGCAGCTTGGATCTGATCCCTAAGAATTCTGTATGTCTTAGAACAACCAAAAAAAAAAAAAAGGAAAGAAAGAAAAAAAAAAGGCAAGATAACACAGGGCAAAAGGGATCCCCCAGCTGTGGACTGTTATGTCAGTGTGCTGTAGACCGAATGTTATGTCTCCCCAAAATTCATGGGTTGAAATTCAATCCCCAACGTGACGGCATTTGGAGGTAAGGCCTTTGGGTGGTGATTAGGTCATGAGGATGGAGCCTTCATGAATGAGATTAGTGCCCTTATGGAAGCGATGCCATAGAGCTCTCTCACTTCCTCCACTGTGAGACAATCTGTGAATCAGAAAGCAGATCCTCTTCCCCAGATGGCACCAGATCTGTCAAACACCTTCATCTTGGACTGTCCAGCCTCCAGAACTGTAAGGAATGAATTTGTTTATAAGACACCCAATTTGTGGGGTTTTGTTGTAGCAACCCAGGCAGTCTAAAACAATGTAACAAGGAATGGTGACAAGAAAAAGGGGTGCAGCTTGAAATTATGCCTTTGTAAATATTCTCTCTCCTTCTCCCTCTCTCTCTCTCCCCCCAACCCCTACCTCTCTCCCCTTACCATCCACATCTTCACATGAAAGTCTAGCAGTCTAATTAAGACAAGTGCAGAAGAAAAGGCTCAGAAGAAGACGTGGGGGAAAAGGAAAGGGAAGGGGGGAATGTGTGCCCCTCCACAGAGTAACCACCCCCACAAATGGCTTCTGCATCTGCTAAAACGCAGCCTTCACCAACTAATTACCAATGACCAGGCTATCAAACCATAAAAGCTGAACTTGCCCACCGTGGCTGTTTATCTCAAAAAGGAGTTTTAGGAGGCTGGGGCCACAGCCCCCTTAATCATGGTACTCAAAGGAAAAGCTACTAATTTAGCAGAGACCACGTGGCAGCGTTTCAAAGGGCACCCGTGTGACCCCTGAGGCTGTTTGGGGAGGTTCTGCATAAAAAGCCTCTGCATTTCAACACTCCTGGAATTAGCGAGGATAGGAGGATGGTAGCAGGGTCCCTGGAAGCCAGGCAAATCACTCCTTCAACCCTAATCTTCCCTAAATAAGACAGAACAGGAGAGTGGGCTGGTAGGAGAGACACTAGGGGTGGGTCACACAGGCCTGGGTTTAAACTCGGGTCTCGCAGCTGACCGGCGTGGCCAGTGGATGTCTTCAGTTTGGGAGCTACTACTCAAAACTCACCTTCCTTTCCTTTCCCCACTTGCCTTGCTTTTGCAGAGCAAACCTATGGGAAACTTACGGGAGTATTTAGTGTTGTCTCAATGATGGGGACATCTGTAGGTGGAGACCCAGTGTGCTTTTTCTGTGCAGTGATCACATCCCACAGCCTTCACAACCTCCAGCATCCTGGCACCCAGTCCTGCACAGGGAAAAAAAAATCCACAACTACATAGTTATCTGCACTGACAAGCTTTCCCTGCTTTACGTAAAAATGCAAAGTAATTTTTTCCTCTGAATTATCCAGGAATACAAGTACCATGTAAACCAAGAGAATATTGTATGAGTTTTGTTCAGAACTTTCCCAAGAGGTGATAACAAATTCACAGAAATATCCCCCGCAGCAGTGCTGCTGGTAGCTTTTGAGTTGGCAAACCAGCACCCCTGTAGCATGTGTCATTCAGATTCATGGCGACTTTATGCCACATGCATCTGATTGTTTCTAATTCCCTGATACAGTTTCACCTGAGACATGATTATTTTATGAAATATTACATGCATCACTGTTTTTTTGCTTTGCTTTTTATGGTTAGGAATTTTTTTTAATGTTGTGTTCACCAATTATTAGAGAAACGCAAATCAAAATTACTATGTGTTAACCACCTTACACCAGCCAGAATGGCCATCATCAAAAAGTCTACAAACAATAAATGCTGGAGAGGGTGTGGAGAAAAAGGAACACTTTAACACTGTTGGCGGGAATGCAAATTGAAGCAACCACTGTGTAAAACAATATGGAGGTTCCTCAAAAAACTAAAAATAGAGCTACCATATGATCCAGCAGTCCCAGTCCTGGGCATCTATCCAGAGAATACCGTAATTGGAAAAGATACATGCACCCCAATGTTCGTTGGAGCACTGTTTACAATAGCCAAGACATGGAAGCAACTAGATGTCCATCAACAGAGGAACGGATAAAGAAGATGCAGCACATATGTACAATGGAATATTACTCAGCCATAAAAAGAACGAGATATTGCCATTTGCAGTAACACGGATGGACTTAGAAACTATCATACTAAGCGAAGTTAGTCAGACAGTGGAAAACAAACATCATATGATATCACTTACATGTGGAATCTAAAGAAAAGGATACGGGAGTTCCCACTGTGGCTCAGTGGGTTACAAACCCAACTAGTACCCATGAGAATGCGGGTTCCATCCCTGGCCTCCCTCAGTGGGTTAAGGATCCAGCGTTGTTGTGAGCTCTTGTGTAGATCATAGATGTGGCTCAGATCTGGCTGTAGCATAGGCTGGCAGCTGCAGCTCCAATTTACTACCTAGCCTGGACATGTGCTGTACGTGTGACCCTAAAAGGCAAAAAAATAAAATAAAGGATACAAGTGAACTTATTTATAGAACAGAAACAGACTCACAGACTTTGAAAAACTTACGGTTACCAAAGGGGACAGGTGGGAGGTGGGTGGGAGGGATGCACTGGGGGTTTGGGATTGTCAAATGGCACACTGAGGTATATGGAATGACTGATTGGCCAGTGGGGACCAGCATGCTGTACAGCACAGAGAACTCAACCCAGTATTCTGTGATGATCTCTGTGGGAAAAGAATCTGATATGTATATTTAAGCCTGAATCACTTTGTTGGACAGCAGAAATGATCACAACCTTTTAAATGAACTATACTTACCGTAAAACTTTGGAGTCCCCATGGTGATTCAGGGGTAAGGAACCCGACTGGCATCCATGAAGATGCGAGTTCGATCCCTGGCCTCACTCAGTGGGTTAAGGATCTGCATTAAGATGTAGGTCGCAGCCACGGCTTAGATTCTGTGTTGCTGTGGCTGTAGCGTAGGCCAGCAGCTGTAGCTCCAATTTGACCCCTAGCCTGGGAACTTCCATATGCCACAGGTGCAGCCCTAAAAAGCAGTAAATAAATAAATAAATAAATAAATAAATACAACTTTAAAAAGTAGGGGGTAAGATAACTGAAAAAAAATTGTGTTGAGGTAGGTCTATTATCCATAAATTTCATAGAAAGGGGATAGAATAAAAACTTGTCTCAGGCCAGGTCTCCCAGGAAACAGACTCTAAGAAGGAAAGCCACGTGCAGGAAGCATATTGCAGGGTGTCCGTGGAATCGACTTTGAGGGACACAGAGGGGGGCAGAGCGGGGGAGGGCAGGGGAAGAAGCTGAGCTATGCTATAGTCACAACAGAGACCTCAGCCCATCCCACAGAGAACTCAGGGGCTGGGGTGGCCCTTCAGAGTGGTGCTGCTTCGAGGCAAGAGGACAGGGGCTTGTCTTTCTTCAGGCACCAGTCATTAGATGCTTGCTGTCCCTATGGATGGGACATGAGCTTGGGTGAGGGCATGACTTTCTGATGAGGGCAATTCTTAGAGAGAGACTCGGGGCTCTCTAATTACCCAGCTCTGGTCGTGAGTCAGCAAGCTATTCAGCCCCCTGCCAGGGTCCAAGACTCAACTACAGATGGCAGTGCCCAGGAAGGTTGCACCTTTCTGCCAGTAGAACTGGCCAGACAAGCAGGTCAGTTTGGGCAAATTGGGCCTGGGGTCCTTGGGTTTGTTTACAGTGGAGACAGATGGGAATGAAAGCAGTGGTTATAGTTCCCAACAACAGGTGTGGGGGGGACCCCAACCTTTCTTGAGCATGAGGCAGAAATCCAATGAGCCCCACCAGACACTATAGTCTTTCCAGGCAGAAGCATACAAGGGATCTAATTCAGATTTCGTATGTCCTGAAGACCAAGCATGGGACATATATGAATGGGGAAAAAGCAAATATGGTCACAGAGCGTTTTATGGGAGGATGAGGGGTAAACTCGCTGACTCACCTGTAAGCCCCAGAAATAACTCTGAAAGCATCTTGACCCAACCCACAGACCAGATAAGCCAGAGCAAAGCCTCAGCTCAACTCCAGAAAAGGCTAAAACAGTTTGGATGGACCAGGTTTTATGACTGGATTTTACTTTGGACTGTTTCAGTCCATTCCTGGGATTTAAGCTCCTTTGTTTTTGAAGGCCCTCTCTCATATACCTTCCAGCTTACAAACCAGAAAAATGCACCCACATTCCACATTAGTGTAATTCACGTATAACTACATTAAAAGTAAATTTGCAAGAGGCAAGCTGACCTGTCAGACTCTGTAACTATTTAATCAAATACACATTCACTTCCTTTTGAACAGTGTTCTTTCACTATGTTTGAGCTAATCATCATTTTTCAGGTGTCAAATTTTTGGAGGGTAGCCAAGCCCATGTTAAGTGGAAGTTCCCAGGCCAAGGATCGAACCCGAGCCGCAGCAGGGACAACACCAGATCCTTAATCCACTGAGCCATGAAGGAACTCTAGTCTCAATTTTTTTTTTTTTTTTTTTTTTACTTTTTACAGCTTCACCTGCAGTGTATAAAAATTCCCAGGCTAGGGGTCTAATCAACGCTGCAGCTGCAGCCTGTGGCAACACCAGATCCGAGCCACATCTATGACCCACACCGCAGCTTGCAGCAATGCCAGATCCTCAACCCACTGAGTGAGGCCAGGGATGGAACGCGCAGCCTCACAGATACCGCACTGGGTCCTTAACCTGCTGAGACACAACAGGAATTCCAGGTCTCAAATATTTTCGAAGGCTCTTAAAAAGCTTGTACACTCCAGGATGTGCATTCAGAGCACTTAAGGGTGGGATCAGCTCTGCAACTCAGCAACTGGGTGACTGCAGACAGGTTGTACAGCTGAGCCTCAGTTTCTTCATCAGTGACGTCAGGAGAGTAATACTCACCTCACACTGCTGCTGTGAACGGTGCCACAGCGAGGAAGAGTCACCAACAAAACCATCCTCAATTTAACTCTGAAGGTCATGAACACCGCAAACTCTACGTTTCATGTAGGACAGAGACCCTGCATGCCTCTTTGTCTGTGACTCCTCTTTTAGCATCCCTGACATCCCCATGTGCGGTACAAGACTATATTATCCCCATGTTGCAAATGGGAGCTTTGAGGCCCATTGTGGTGACCAGACTGAACCAGATGCATCAGGACTGAGAGGTAGAAACAGTGAAAGTTCATGGGAGAGAGGTTTTTCAAGAATAAACAATGAGAGCAAGTTGAGTTTTTCTCTCCAAAGTTATAAAGGTTAAATTTCCATCGCTGTGCTCTTGAGGAGGCAAGAGGTAGGATGTCAAAGGCCCAGAGCTGGGGCCTTTAGAGGAGCAGTGGACTGAAGCGCCCCCCCAACTTCAGTCCACCCTATCTCTGCATCAGATGGCGGGTTTCAGAGGTACAAAGGGTCCGACTGACTCAGAGGTCAATGAAAGACCTGGGACTTAGTCTGTAGATCACATGTAGAGAAAATAAAAGATTAAAATGTATGGGAAGAAAAAGGGAAAATATAGACACGCATACACGTGTGTACACACAACTTAAAACATGGACTATTTCTCCAGGTGCTTGGGCATCTTAAGCCCAGGCCACACGACCAACTTCTCAGACAACCAAATATCAGTCACGTTAAGTGAAATGGCCTGTACAATTGACGGTCAAAGGAAAAGGAAAACACTAATAGTTTTTACACCTATGTTTTGTATTCCACAAAATTCTTCTTGCATTACAGGTAAGACTTGTGGACAAAACTACAATTTAAAAAGATTCATGAACCCCTATGTCCATAACAGCACTGTTCATAACAGCCAAGACATGGAGGCAACCTAAATGTCCATCGACAGATGAATGGATTAAGAAGATGTAGTACATACCTACATATGTATATATACATTTTATACACACACACACACACACACACACACACACACACATATGAATGACTGAATTATTTTGCTCTACAGCAGAAATTGCCACATTGTAAATCAAATATACTTGGGGGGGGTGGAAAGAAGAATTCTGAGTCTCAAATTCTTTGCAACTTGTTCAAGGTCATAAAACTAATGAGTGGTAGAACCAGATTCTGAACATAACTCTGCCTTATTCCAAGGCCCAAGCCTGTCCCTCAGTATGGCCCAAAGGTTAACAGTTTTCTAGAAAATTATTTTTATGTTGCAACAGGGCATGCTGTAAGCACAAATACTAGGTATCTTCCACTTATTGATATTTTTGCTCTTCCCTGGAACACTGTGGGTTAAGTATTTTAACTTCCAGTTTGCAGGTGAGAAAATGTGGGTTTCAGGATAGGACGTAATTTGCCTAAAGTCATGCAGCTAAGGTCATACGTGATGGTGCCGGAACTGGAATTGAGGACTCTCTGACTTCAGTTCCTACGTTGGTCCCACCCTAGAGAACTGTCCCCTCATTGCCCTGAAGCCACATCACCTGATACCCACACACTTAAGCCTCTGTTGAGGTCAGGATGCTGGGCAGGTGACAAGCAAGAGAAAAATCCAGGAAATTCTGGAAAAAGCAAGGCAAGGTGGTCCCCCATTGACATGGGTGCACTTCTGAACTCTGGCTTCTCAGAAACTCCTAAGATGTTATGCTGTCCTCCAGCTGATCTAGTGAATTTCAGCATATGCTGGGGCGAGGAGATAGAGGAACTGATCAGTGACTTCCAGTCATAACAGCAAAGCTACAATTGTGTCCCTGAGTCAGACAGCTGCCAGCTTCCTGAGGAAGGAGATGGTATCTTCCATGTTTTAAGGAGGCTTTGTTTAAAAATAAACCTAGAGAAGGTCCTGGCTTTACTCACTCTCCTCCACCTTGTCCAAGGCGAGAGGAAAAGGCAAAAGAATGATAATTGGTCCAGGCATCTGCTAAATAAAGTAATGCAGACATGCAGCTTCCACGGCCGTGCAAGGTGAGAGTCAGAATTTGATTTAACTTGGTGAAAATGTGACCAGAGAAATAGACTAGCAACATGCTAAGGAAAGGTCACAAATAAAGCAACAACCTCACATTAACGGGCAGAGCATGGGATGTGAATCTTGATCCAAAATCTAAAGGGCAGAAGCAGGCAAGAAGCATCTCTTGACTTGCTTTTGAGTGATGTCTTGGAAATGGTTCATAACAACCATGAATTTCAATTTGGCTTAGTAATTCCATCCAAAGCAAAACCTAATAAGGGAGTAATAAGGACATCAGAGTGCAGGCAACTTTAGAAGACTAGGAGGGGATTTCATGGAAGCTGATCAACAAATGGATAATCATGAACGTTTCGGTCATGCACTGCACTCCCTCCACCCCCAGAAGATCTGGGAGTGTCTGGAGGGGGAGAAAAACCAAAAAAGATAAACAAAGAAAGGGGAATGGGATGAGAAGGGGTACACTGAAAATTATGTTCTCTGTTATTATTAGCAGTGTTGCTATTATTTTACAATCTCATACACGTGAGCAGATGTATTCCAAAAAGCATCTTGGTTAACAAAGAAATATACCGAGGCTCCAAGGTCCCTTTTCAGTTTCAAGCTTGGTTCCTGCTGGTCTCTAGGGGGTTCAGCTATTTTCCTTCTACTTTTAAAGCTGCTGCTCCCCACTCTTTCCCTAAGGGGGTTGCTGTCCTAGGTTGCAGAGTGGGAGGTAGGCTCCCCAACACGCCTCTTCCAGACTATCTCTGGAAGCAATAGCACAGGCCCTATTTTTGTTCATTTTAAGAGTTTTACCACTGACTGTCAAAGGGAAAAGAGCACATGAGAAAAAAATAGCAAACTTGGGGAAAGGACAAAGGTTTAATAAATCTTATGAGCCTTCTTAGCATGACGGTCCGTGGTCAGAAGTGACCCAGCGATGGAGCTAAAAGGGGCAAAGTGGTGTAGAACTAGAAATTCCAGCTCTGAGGATAGTTGGAGGGGGGTTAAACACTGACTCCAAGAATTCCCGTTGTCGCTCAGCACTAATGAACCCGACTAGTATCCACGAGGCCAGAGGTTTTCTCCCTGGCCTCATTCAGTGAGTTAAAGGATCTGGCATTGCTGGGAGCTGCGGTATAGGTCATGGAAGCGGCTCAGATCCTGTGTTGCTGTGGCTGTGGTGTAGGCCAGCAGCTGCAGCTCCAATTTGACCCCCAGCCCGGGAACTTCCATATGCCGTGAGTGCAGCCTTAAAAATAAATAAATAAATAAATAAATAAATAAATATATACATACATACTGACTCTGGTATGTTTTAGTGGGCAGCCTCCAAGAAGTCACTTAAGGCTTTTGAACATTTTGTAAGATTAAGAAAATAGAATTTACCAAGGTGAGTTGTTTCTAGGATTTAAGATTACAATCTATGGAGTCCCGTCATGGCGCAGTGGTTAACGAATCTGACTAGGAACCATGAGGTTGTGGGTTCGATCCCTAGCCTTGCTCAGTGGGTTAAGGATCCAGCGTTGCCGTGAGCTATGGTGTAGGTTGCAGACGCGGCTTGGATCCCGCGTGGCTGTGGCTGTGGCCAAGGCCAGCAGCTACAGCTCCTTTTAGACCCCTAGCCTGAGAACCTCCATATGCCTCAGGTGAGGCCATAAAATCACAAAAGACAAAAAAAAAAAGAAAGATTACAATCTATTATACACATACATACACACGTGTATTTTTATACATACACACATGTGTCTTTATATAGACCTAGAGATAGAAACGGTTCAAACACAAGGAATTCCTTAGTGGTCTAGAGTGGTTAGAATTTGGTGCTTTCTCTGCTGAGGCCTGGATTCAACCCCTGGCTTGAGAACTGAGATCCTACATCAAGCAGCTGCATGTTGTGGCCAAAAAAAAAAAAAAAAAGTAAATGAGAGCTTGAGAAAAAAAAGATTAAAACACGGAGATCCCTGCTGGTTCAGCAAATCAAGGATCCGGCACTGTCACTGCTGTGGCTCAAATTCGATCCCAGGCCCTGGAACTTTCACGTGCGGAGGGCGCAGACAAAAAAATAAATAAATAAAAAGACTACAATATAAATGTGTTTTTTAAAAAGAAGTGACATAGATATAGTTAAAAACAGATGCAGGATTTGATATATATCACATACATAACGTGGCAGATAACGTTCATGGCGTGGCTGTGACCATTTTTGTCCCTGAAAGAGTCACTGAGTGGTGGTCCTCTGTCATTAGCCCGGGGGCGACATTCAACAAACTTTTCCCTCCTTCCTACCTTAGTGGAAAGTGGACGGCTGACCAGTACATTCCCTTCTGACAATTCTCCTTCTTTATTAAAATGTAACTTCCCAGTCCAGCCATGAGAAGAAATCTGACAATCCCATGTGCAGGAATATTCTAAAAACTCCCAGAGTTCTCACTGTGGCTCAGGGGGTTAAGGAGCTGACATTGTCTCTGTGAGGATGTGGGCTGGATCCCTGACCTCGCTCAGTGGGATAAGGATCCGGCATTTCTGTAAGTTGCTACGTGGGTTGCAGATTCAGTTCAGATCTGGTGTTGCCATGGCTGTGCTGCCGGCCTCAGCTACAGCTCTGATTTGACCCTAGCCCAGGAACTTCCATGTGCCACAGGTGCAGCCATAAATAAAATAATAAAATAAAATATCACTACCCATAATCCTCAAAACCATCAAGGTCATTCAAAAAAAGGAAAAGTCTGAGAAACTGACCCAGATCGGAGAAGTCTGAGGAAATAGGACAATTAAATGTAATGTAATACTTCAGATGGACTCCTGAAACAGAAAAAGGGGAGCATGAGGTAAAAGCTAGTCAAGTCCAAATAAAGCATGCAGTTTATTTAAGAGAAATGTACCAATGGAGTTCCCTTACTTGTGACCAGTGTACAGTGGTCATGTGAGAGAAACGGGGTTGGGGAGCGGGGGTATCTGGAAACTGCACTTTTACTGCAACTTTTCTGCAAATCTAAAAGTACTCTAAAATAAAAAGCTACCCTAGCAGAGCAGTAGGTGTCTCCAGATAGTGTGGATAATTTGAATGGTTTTCATAATAACTAACAAGTTCTGAGTATGAGCATGGCCCAGAAACTGGAATAAACTTATTACCTGGCAATATTTCATTTAATCACCCCAATCACCCCGTGAGGTAGATGATAATACCCCAAAGATGCAGCTGACTGTTAGGGATCATGTTACAGTCACATTATATTTCCTTATAATATTACAGAAGTTTGGAAATCTAAAAATATTATTTTCTGTGTGAGAAAAAGAATGTGTGTGTGTGTGTGAGAGAGAGAGAGAGAGAGAAAGAGACTGGGTCACCTTGCCGTTCAGGAGGAAATTGACGGAACACTGTAAACCAACTATAATGGAAAAAATAAAAGTCATTAAGTTAAAAAGAATGTATATTCCTTTCTGGTAAAAGAATATTATAAGAGGAGAGAGTTTTTAGAAATAGGGCAGACCAAGCTGGTTTAACTCTTCCTCCAACTACTCAGTTATAGAAATGCTGGAGGGGTTCCTGTCACAGCTCAGCAGAAATGAATCCGACTAGTATCC
This sequence comes from Catagonus wagneri, assembly GCA_004024745.2. NCBI lineage: Eukaryota > Metazoa > Chordata > Mammalia > Artiodactyla > Tayassuidae > Catagonus > Catagonus wagneri. The sequence continues at coordinate 8,181,548 of PVHT021183646.1, forward strand.
ATGAGGATTAAGGTTCGATCTCTGGCCTTACTCAGTGGGTTAAGGATCCAGCGTTACCATGAGCTGTGGTATAGGTCACAGACATGGCTTGGATCCTTCGTTGCCGTGGCTGTGACTGTGGCATAGGCCAGCAGGGCAGCTCCAATTTGACTTCTGGCGTGGGAACCTCCATATGCCTCAAGTGTGGCCCTAAAAAAAAAAAGAGAGAGAGAAGAAAAAAGAGAGAGATGCTAGATGAAATAATAAAAATAATTTAATAGAGGGAGTGTGATGGTTGGGGAATTTGGAGTTCATAGATGCAAACTATTACATTTAGAATGGATAAGCAATGAAGTCCCACTGTACAGCATAGGGAAATACATCTAATTTCCTAGGGTAGACCATGATGGAAAAAAATATAAAAAAAGAATGTATACTTATGTATGACTGGGTTGCTTTGCTGTACAGCAGGAATTGGCACAACATTGTACGTCAACTGTACTTTAATAATAATTTAATACATTTACTGAGCCTGGGGGTTGAGGAAGAAAATAAGAAACTCCTAGATTCCAGAAATAAAGAGCTAGAAATCCAAGCATCAGGAGTTTTTATTTATGTCACTGTAGTTCAGAAGCACCCAGCCCAGAAATAGGACTAATGGCTGGGGACTTAAGAAATGAACACCCAAGGCTTAAGAGAATAGGGCTTGGAATCCTAAGAGGCTTGACCTCCTGAGAAATAAAAACCCAGGGAAGCATCAAGGAAGACTGCCTTGTGTCTACGGATTTGAGTAGAGAAATAAAGACTCTCATAAAAAGTCAAAAGTCCAAGTTTACTCCACAGGTGGATATAGGGTCAGAACTTATGCTACTCACATAGTATGAGAACCCCAGAGCAGGAAATTAATGCGAAGACTAGTCTAGAAAGAGTAAAACCTCTGAGTCTGAAAAGAAACAGATTATTCTATAAGGATATTTTATATCCCAGAACACCACATTTTCCCATCAAATTACTAACAAAATAAAAACACAACCAAATCTAGCCATCTATTTTACCACATTAACAAATTCAAGGGAAAAACAATTTGATCATAACAACAGACTTTTTTTTAATTGCTACAATCGACACCAACTTATGAAAAAGAAATCTTGGCAAACTAGGATTAGAGGAGGAGTTCCTTAAATGCATAAATGGTATACACAAAATCTATAGCAAACTTTAAACCTGATGATGAAACATTAGAAGATTATCTCTCTCTCTCTTTTTTTTTTTTGTCTTTTTGGGGACAAACCTGCAGTATGTGGAACTCCCTTGCCAGGGGTCCAATTGGAGCTGCAGCTGCCAGCCTACACCACAGCCACAGCAGCTCAAGATCCAAGCCACGTCTGTGAACTACACCACAGCTCATGGCAACGCTGGATCCTTAACCCACTGAGTGAGGTCAGGGATTGAACCCCTGTCCTTGTGGTTACTAGTCAGGTTCTTTACCGCTGAGCCACAACAAGAACTCCTAGGAGGTAATCTTTAAAGTCTGGAATAAGGTATTGTCATAGAGGTCTTAGCCAACACAGTAAGAATAGAAAAATAAGTAACATATTTATTTTTCTATTCTTATATTGAAAGTATTGAAAAGGAATAAACAGGGGATAATAATTCAAAGAAATAATTTTCTGCAAAGAAAAGCCAGTATAACTTATAGACATATCAGAGTTAACTAGAGTTCAACAACATTGTTATAAAGTCAACATGCAAATAATAAAACTTCTATGTTTAGTTTTATAAGAAATGGCCAAGATATTTTCCAGAGTGACTGTGCCATTCTACATCATCAATGCATGCATGATTCAGCTTCTCTTCATCCTCACCAGCATTTGATTTTGTCACTAATTTTCTATTTTTGCCATTCTGATAGATGTGTAATGACATTTTATAGTGGTTTTAATTTGCATTTCCCCAGTGTCTAGTGATGCTGAACATCTCTTCATGTGTTTAGTTGCCATTTGTACATCCTCTTTTGTGAAATGTTTGTTCATATCTTTTGCCCGTTTTCTCATTAAATTTGTTTAACTGTTGAGATTTGAGAGTTCTTCTTCATACTAGCCCTTTGTCCGATATAGTTTGCAATTATTTTCTGCTATCCTGTAAACTGTCTTTTCATTATCTTAACAGATGTCTCCCAGAGCAAAAGTTTTTCTTTCTTTCTATTTTTTTTTTTTTTGTCTTTTTGCCTTTATGTAGAGCCGCACCCACGACATATGGAGGTTCCCAGGCTAGGGATCTAACAGGAGCTGTAGCCGCCGGCCTATGCCACAGCCACAGCAACGCGGGATCCGACCTGCTTCTGCGACCTACGCCACAGCTCACGGCAACGCTGGATCCTTAACCCACTGAGCAAGGCCAGGGATCGAACCCGCAACCTCATGGTTCTTAGTTGGACTCGTTAACCACTGAGCCACGAAGGGAACTCCAAAAGTTTTTCATTTTGATGAGGTCCAATATATCCTTTTTTTCCCTTTTATGGATCATGCTTTTGGTATCAAATTTAAAAATTCTTCATCGAGCCTAGGCTATGAAGATTTTTCTCCTGTTTTCTTCTCCAAGTTTTATAGTTTTGCATTTTACGTTGATGTCTATGATCCATTTTGAGTTAATAAGGTGTAAAAGTCTAAATCTAGTTAATTTATTTACCTCTGGCTATCTGATTGTTCTAGCACCATTTATTGAAAAGACTATCATCCTTCCATTGACTTGAAAAGACAAAGGAGCCAAAATAACTAAGAAAGGAAGAATAAAGTGGGAGAATTCACTTTACCCAACGCAAGATGTATTATATAACTACAGTAATCAAGGTTGTGTGCCTGGCAGAGGGGGACACACAGATCAATGGAATATATTAGAGAATCCAGAAATAGCCCCACAGCATTCTGGCCAGCTGATTTTTTTATAAAGATGCAAAAGCAATTCAATGGCAACAAGATTAATTGGGCCTCATTCTAAACTTCACATCTTGTATAAACATGAACTCAAAATGGATTACATATCTAAACATAAAATGCAAAACTCTGAGAAGAAAACATAGGGGGAAATCTTCAGGATGTTGGGCTTGGTTAAGAGTTCTTAAACATGACATCAAAAGCACAATCTGTAAAAGAGAAAATGATAAATTAGACCTGATCAAAATTTGAAACTTTCCCTCTGTGACAGTCCTATTAAAAGAATAAAGAGATAAGCTACAGGGTAGGAGAAAATATTTGCAAACTACATATCTGACAAAGGACTAGTAATGAATTATAAATAAAAAAACTCAAAACTCAACAGTAAAAAAAAAAATTCGATAAGAAAACAGGTAAAAGCATGAAAGGACATTTCATCAAGAGGATACATGCTCGGCAAATAATCACATGAAAAGATGTTCAGTATCACTGCTCATCAGAGAAATGCAAATAAAAACCAGGATGATATATACCACTACCACTGCTTATTAGAAGAGCTAAAATACATACTGATCATAACAAATGCCAGCAAGGATGTGGGCAAAGTAGATCTCTTGGCTGGTGGGAATGTAAACTGGTGTGGCCACTCGGAGAAGAATCTGACCGTTCCTTTAAAAGACTAAACGTACACTTACCATATGATCCAGCAATTAGACTCACATGAAGTTTACGCTAAAATAAATGAAAGTATATATCCACACAACAAATCAATGTAAATATTCCTAACAGTTTTATTTATAATAGACAAAAATTAGAAACAATCAAAATGTCTCACAATAGAAAAACATTTAAACAAACTGTGGTACCATGGAAACTATTCAGAAATCAAGCAAACTATTGACACAGAAAACAACTTTTCCAGCTCTCAAGGAAAAAAGCCAAATTCCAAAGGTTACATATTGGATGATTCCAATCATATAACCTGCTCAAAATGACAAAACTATAGAGATGAAAAACAGATTAGGAGTTCCCGTCGTGGCTCAGCGGAAACGAATCCAACTAAGAACCATGAGGTTGCGGGTTCGATCCCTGGCCTTGCTCAGTGGGTTAAGGATCCAGCGTTGCTGTGAGCTGTGGTGTAGGTTGCAGACACAGCTCGGATCCTGTGTGGCTGTGGCTGTGGCGAAGGCCGGCAGCTGTAGCTCCGATTAGACCCCTAGCCTAGGAACCTCCCCATGCCGAGGGTGTGGCCCTAAAAATGACAAAAGACAAAAAAAAAAAATTAGTTGTTTCCAGGAACTAAGGATCGTAAGGGAGACGGGAGTAGGAGTGGCTCTAAAGGGATATCACAAGGGAAATCTTTGTGGAAATGGAACAGGCCATATCGTTATTGAATACATTTCATGCATCCCATGCACAGTGAGGCCAAACAAATCAAAATGTCTGAGTTTGGAGCAGAAGAAGATTTATTGAAGGGCCAAGCAAGGAGAACGGGTGGCTCATGCTTAAAAACACCAAACTCTCTGGTGGTTTGGGGCAGGGGAGTTTTTATAGGCAAAATTTGAGGTAAGGGGCACAGGGTGTATGACTTTCTTCTGACTGGTTGGTGGTGACATAGCAAGGTGGTGCTCCAGGAGTCCTGTGCTCAGCCTGATGTTGCCATCCTCCACCTGGGTAAGGGTCTTTGTTCTGCAAAAGAGCTCAAGGATATCATTAGGTACATTCCTTGATGAGGAATCAGAACCCTATCCCGAGCCTGCAATATTGTTTCTTGACTTCTCTTCCCTTGTCTCTACATCCCTTCCCTTCCCTGATTAGCAACTGTTTGAACCTTCCTTTTGGAACCCAGGGAAGGTCACGGAGGCTGAATGAAGCCTATTTCCCACAAACAGGAAACAGGGGACACAGAAAGGATTTTGTGCCCAGGAGGGCACCACAGGATCATGCTCAGTTTTAATATCTTGATTGCAGTGGTGACTATACAAATCTAAACAAGATAAACTGGCATAGAACTATATGCACACATTATAAATGCCAGTTTCCTGGTTTTGGTAGTGTAATATTGCCATATATGTGGCAACAAAGTAATACAGCTATAAATAGTTCTATGTATAGCCTTACATATGGCTATATATGGTTATATATTGCTATATATGGTTATATAGAGAATTGTGAAACTGAGTGAAGGATACAGGGACTTCTACAATCTTTGAAACTTCTTATGAATTTACAATTATTCTAAAATGGAAAGTTAAAAACAGGCTGTCAAGCAATCAATATCTTTTATATCTTTTTTTCTAGTATGTGAAAATGCCTTCAATAAATGCCATGTTATTGTAACAGCCATGTTATTATAATCAAATGCCTAGTCATCGATGTAAATGGCAGATGCTTTTCTACCAGGTTAGGAAATATTGGAGTTAACTAGACACAGAATGGTCAATCAGAATGCTTAGCCACATGTCACACAGACACTGAAGGCGGCATGGTTTAGTGTTCTCTAAATTGATGTTAGAGCCTGACAGACCAGGGTGTGCATGCAGGCTTCACCACTTACTGGGTATCTGTTTGGGCAGTTCCTATAGGTGTCACTAAAGGTGGTGACATGACCTCCGTCGCCTCTGAATCATCAGCACCCAGCACAGCATCTGGCACTCAATAAAAAATTGAGTGGAACTGAGTATCTTGATCTCTCTGAATCTTGATTCCTTCTGTTGCCAAACCATTGGTTTTTTTTTCTCTTTTCTCTTTACCACCTGTTGCCTCCAAAAAATCGGCATTTCCAAAAGCCACATTTACATATGAAATCGACAAGATTAACACATTTATTGGTCTGTTGCAAAAAGCAAGTATAATCAGAGTGCTGAAAAATAGCAAAGGAAGACTTTTAACAATAGCTGTCTTAGCGTGTGCAAATGGAATTTCTGACCCTCAATCTGGAGGTCAGTCTCTTGGGCTTATTCTCTAGGTGACTGACATCATCCTCTCCCTCTTGGGAAAGCTCTCTTAGAGTGACCCTGATTTGGACAACTAGTCAACCCCTGCTGAGACAGTGATCAAATCTTGGATTCTTTTTCTTCTTTTGGTTTTTTTTTTCTTTCCTTTTTTTCTTCTTTCCTCCACTCCTCTATTTCTTTGTTCCCCACTTGAGAAGAATTAATTCATCATTTCTAAAAACCAGAAGCACAGAACTAGAACAATGTTCAGATTTTCAGTTTCATTAAACTTAGAGGGAACTGAGGACAGGGCAGCAAGGTTGTTTCCCAAATTCACACCTCAGGTCCATGGCAGAGCTGGAAATTCAACCTGGGTCTCCAGCAATGAATCCATAGATCTGAACTATCTCAGGGAATCTCCGATTCAAAATGCTCTTCTGGAAACTGGTTGGATTCATTCCTTAGAAAATTGAAAAGATGATAAATGAGGCTCACAGAGCCTTTCTTTTAAGGTAGTGAGCAGTAAGTGTTATCCCCACAATGTGGTACATACCCTAAATCTTCAGTTCCCTGTGTTCAGGACACACATTCTAAATTCAATAGGATAGGCCTAAAGAGAGTCAGAGGAAGATGGCTTTGTCCTCCTTACAAAATAAATCTCTTTAAGATAAATATATATAATGTTACAGCAGAAAATCAAAGAAAAGGCAGGAGTTTGGAGGGTGGAGCCCTGAGACTTCAAACAAGTTTTATTAACCAACAGACTGGCCAGGAGCACTGAGAGAGAACTCAGGCTCCCTGCCGCTTAGGGAGTAGATGGTTATATAGGAAAAGGGGTAGTTTCTATTTTTAGCACAGGTTTGTTCTTGGGCTAAACCAGTATTCAAGGGTTAAGGGGAAGCAGTCTCCTTAGGAATGCAGGTAATGGTTTTGGGTAGGGGGTAGAGGGAAGTTGTAAAGGAACATCCCATGACAAATGACCGTTTTCCTGGTATACAGGTCAGTTCATTGTTGGGGGGTGCGGGGGATCATCCTTCTAGATTGTAAATCAGATTAAAGTTTTGGTGTGCCTAGCAAGTCAGGTACAATTCCCCACCTAAGATATAATAAGAAAAATGATTTTTAAAATTGACAAAATCTACTACAGGTATGAACATTGGGAAATGAATACTCTTACCACCAGTATATAGATAAGTTGATACAATCTTTGGGGGCACTATCTAGTAAAACTAAAATGCATATAACTACATTAACAAAGCATCTGTAGGACCTATATGAAACTAAAATAGGCTGATGGAATAAATCAAAGAAAGCCTAAATAAATGGAGAGACACATTGTGTTCCTGGACCAGAAGACTGGTCCATAGTAAAGATGTCAGTCCTCTTGAAATTGATCTATAAATTTAGCAAAAATTGCCCAATCAAAACCCCAGCAGGACTTTTTATAGATAGATAAGCAGATTCAAAAATTCATAGGAAAAGGCAGTGGAACTAGAATGGTTTAAAACAGTTTTTAAAAAGAAGAAAATGGTTGAGGAATTACACCATCCAATTTTATGACCTCTTATAAAGCTGCAATAATTAAGACAGCATGGTACTGGTGAGGAATAGACATAGAGCAGTGAAATAGAATAGGGTTCAGAAATAGACCCACACAAACATGGTTAATTGATTTTCAACAAATGTACAAAAGCAATTCAATGATACTCTAACTGAATATCCATTATCCACATGCAAAAAGAAACTCAGATCCATACCTCACACCATATATACAAATTAACTCAAGGGAGTTCCCGATCTGGTGCAGAGGAAACGAATCCAACTAGCATCCATGAAGATTCAGGTTCCATCCCTGGCCTTGCTCAGTGGGTTAAGGATCCAGTGTTGCCAGTAGCTGTGGTGTAGGTTGCAGATATAGCTCAGATCCAACATTGCTGTGGCTGTGGTGTAGGCTGGTAGTTGTGGCTCCAATACGAACCCTAGCCAGGGAATTTCCATATGCTGTGGGTGCAGCCCTAAAAAAAAGAAAAAGAAAAAGAAAGCATAAATAAATAAATAAATAACTGGCTGGATCACAGACCTAAAGATAAAAAATAAAACTGTGAAATTTTTAGGGGAAAAAAGTAGAAGAAAAAAATCTTTGTGAGCTGGATTAGGCAAAGTGCTCTTAAATACTACACCAAAATTATGATCCTTTCAAGAAAAAAACAAAAGATAAATTGACGTTTATCAAATTTAAAAACCTTTACCCTACTAAAGACATTGAAGACCGAAGACCAAAAAGACAGTTATAGACTGGTGTAAAATATTCTTTTTAATATTTTTAAATCACACATCCAGTAAATAATTTGCATACAGATTACATAAAGAACACTCAAAACTCAACAATAAGAAAACAAACAACCCAGTTTAAAAGTGAGCAAAAGACTAAAGTTGACGCTTCATCGAGAGGTTACTGGTCACAAGGAAAATACAAAACCACAATGAGATATCCCCACACATCTATTATAACAGCTAAAATTTTTTAAATGCTGACAATACCAGGCACTGGAGATGATTCAAAGAAGCTAGACATCTTGCACATTACTGATGTGAATGCAAAATAGTAAACCATTCTGGAAAACTGTTCTGGAAGTGTCTTAAACTGAAGGATATATTAACATATGCCCAGTCATCCCATTTCTCAGTATAAACCCTGGAGAAATAAAAAACATATGCCCAGACAAAAGCTGTACACAAATATTTATAGCTTTGATAGGGATGGAGTAGGAGAGTTACATAGGTAGTTATAGAAGTTCCAAGGGGACCATAGATAGAGAGGAAAACCTAGGGAAATTTGGGAGATCACTGTAAGTTAAGAATCACTCAAGAAAGCCATCAGAAAGAAGCGGGCCTGCAATGGATGTGCCTCAGGCCATTAAGCCAAAGATAAAATGAGGCCTGCATTCAAGTTCTGCAAGACAATGACCCTTAGGACAAAGGGCAGGAGTTTAAGGGAAAGATGACATTCCAAAGTAGGAGACCCTCATTATATAGAAACCTAAGATGATTCAATGGATTTTAGCATATGTTACCGCCCTCCTACTGATTTGAATAAGCACCATGACAGTCCTGGTTTAACCTCTTAGGGTCAAATACTCTTGCGGGATCTGAAGGAGAAGCCAGTGATGTAAGCCTGATGTCTACTGGAGGAGTGGAGGAAGCAGCAGTCTGTCCTCCCACTTCCCTTGGATTATAAAAATGTGGCTCACCTAATCCTAGGGGCAGTGCTCCTTTGCCTGTCCACTCATCTCTCTCACAAGTGTCCTGTCTTAATAAATCTATTTCTTGCCTATCACTTTGTCTCTCAATGAATTGCTTCTGTGCTGAGACACAAAGAACCTGAGCCTCAGTAAATCCAGACACCAGGTGACTCTAATTTAAAAAACTGCAGGTTCACGTCCCAATCTGGCTTCTGGCAAGGTTCAAGTCATAAGTGTTGTCAGTTTCATCTTCTCCATTCATAATCACCAAAAACTAGTCACAATCCAAATGTCATTCAATGGGTAGATGAAGAAATGCAATGTGGTTCATTCATAAAATAGAACACTACTCAGGAATAAAAGGAAATGAACTGCTAATACATACAACAAATTAGATCAATCTCAAAGTATTATGCTGAATGACAGGAGTCGTCTCAAAAGATTACAGTGGTTTTATACATATGATATTCTTTTCTTTTTGTGGGGGGGGTGCGCACCCATGGCATATGGAAGTTCTCAGGCTAGAAGTGGAATAAGAGCTATAGCTGCCAGCCTACACCACAGCCACAGCAATTCTGGATCTGAGCCATGTCTGCGACCTACACCACAGCTCCTGGTAACGCCAGATTCTTAACCCAGTGAATGAGGCCAGGGATCCTAGTTGGGGTCGTTAACCACTGAGCCACAAAGGGAACTGCCCTACGTATGACATTCGTGAAAAGCCCAACTATGCTTATGGAGAACAGATCTGGGGTTGACAAATTTTACAGATGTGGGGAAGAGAGTGACTATGGATAGCAGAAGGGTGGTTTGGGATTTGTAGGTCTGTGCTCTAATCTGTTGTGGCAGTGGTTACATGAATCTATACATGTATTAAAGTCCATAAAAATGTATCCCCTAAAATATCAATTTAACTGTATTATAATTAAAAAAAAATTTAAGCTGCATACCATTAATGGATCTAGCCAATGATTGTCAAAGGTTGACAGGCAGTTTTATAAAGGATTTTCTGGCTGTCAAATCCTGAACCCAATCATTGGTAGAGGAAAGGACAAGGCAAAAAATGAAAAAGTAGGATGACAAGATTTTTCTACAGAACTTTCAATATGTGTGGAAATAGAATATCTGCAAAATCTTGAGAAAAAGAAAATATAGCCCAAGAATAACATTTACATTACCAAATTGCCATTAAAAAAAATAAAAGCAGGAGTTCCTGCTGTGGCTCAGCAGGATAAGAACCCAACTAGTACCCCTGAGGTTGTGGGTTAAGGATCTGGTGTTGCCACAAGCTGCAGCATAGGTCGCCGATGCAGCTCAGATCCCACATTGCTGTGGCTGTGGCTTAGGCCAGCAGCTACAGCTTCAATATGACTCTAGCCCAGGAACTTTCGTACGGGTGTGGCCCTAAAAGGAAAAAAAAAAGGAAAAGTCTTTAAAAACTTCTCTTTCTCTTTGTATTCTGTAGTTATAATATATCTTAGCATAATCCAATTTTTCTAAATTTTCTTGCTGGAAGTGTGCTTTGTAAACTAAAAACTCATTTCTTTTATAAATTCTGATAAAGTCTCAGCCATTAATTGCTCAAATGTTGCTTCTCTTTTCTTCTCTCAATTCTTTCCTATTACATGCACACTGAAACTTCTTACTCTAGCTTTGTTCTTCTTGATTTCTATTTAACATATTTTATCTACTTTCTTTGAAATCGCTGCATCATGATTAACTTCCTCCAAACTAGCTCCAGTTCACCAATCCCCTCTTTAATTGGGTCTAAACTGCTGATTCATTCAAACACTGATTTTTTTTTTATCCACCATGCTTTTGTTCATTTTGAAAATTTCTGTTATGTTCTTTTTCCAAATCAACGAAGGGCTTTCTAATTCTTCCTTCTATCACTTCGATCATTTTAAAAAAAATTTTTATAATTGCCATTCAAGAGAGTAATTACATCAAGTGTGAGATGTCCTAGTTGTATTGTTTATTTTATCTGGTGACCTGCTCTGCCTTGGAATAGTATTGCTTTGATTACACAATTTTTTACTGAGAAGTCATCCTCAATGGGACTTTGTGGGAATCCTACGCTGTCTGCCCTCTGGCTGGAAGGCATTTCTTTTCTTTTTGTCTTTTTTGGGCCACACCCATGCCATATGGAGGTTTTCAGGATAGGGGTCGAATCGGAGCTGTAGCTGCCAGCCTACGCCACAGTCACAGCCACAGCCACAGCCATAGCAATGTGACATCTGAGCCATGCATGCGACCTACACCACAGCTCATGGCAACACAGGATCCTTAACCTACTGAGAAAAGCCAGGGATTGAACCTGCATCCTTATGGATGCTGGTCAGTTTTGTTTCCCCTGAGCCATGATGGCAACTCCCAGAGGGCATTTCTTGCCAAAATAATTTGCTCACATATGACCACATTATCACTCCTCAAAACTACTTACATAATTGCTCAGATTAGAAGTTTCTAGAGCACAAAGGTAGTACAAATAGTAATCCTACACCCACATAAGCATAGGTCAATGATTATAATTTCTTAAAGCAGTTTTCCACACTGAGAGGAGAAGTCAGACATACAGTTTTCCTTATTATTTCCCTAGGCTGGTGGGCAAAGTTTTCTAATATACACTTTCACTGAGAACATAGCTATTTGTGACTCCTGGCTTTAATAGCTGCCCCATTTCCAATTAACCCTCTCAGGAAGCCAAAGGCACATATTTTATCTCCACGAGGCTATTAAACCCAATCCCCTCCGCAATGGAAACTAAAAGAAGAAAGAGAAGACTGCTTCTCATTGTGGTTTTCAAGTTCTTCTTTTTGACCCCGGAGATCGCCTCTACACTCTTTTGAATTCAACAATGCCTTTAAAGCAATGTCTGATACATTTAATCCAATACGCTAAATGACCTGCATTTCAAAGTTACTTAGATTTTCTAATGTATTAAATTGCTAGAAATATAAGTTCTCGGGCAAGCAATATCAAATATAAAATTACTTAGTAAATGCAATACTTAGTTTTTCTTTTAAAAAATGCAAAAACAAACCTGTATGATTTTCTCTGTGTGTATCCTCATATGTATGTCTGAATATCAATAGGCTAGGTTTTCAGAGATTTTTTTGGGAGATGACAATAGGAAGTCAGGGAGTGGAAGGACCAGATATAGGGAGACAAACATTTATTCTTCAAATATATGTGTTGTTCAATTTCTCTTTTTTCTTTCTTTTTTTCCTTTTTATGGCTGCACTGCATTTCTATTCACCACTGGTGGACAGAGGCCAAGTTTTGGCAATAGTATTACTGAGCAAGCCATTTGCCTTCTCTGAGCCTCCATTTCTTCACCTCTACAATGGGTTTAATTACTGCCTCCAAGATAAAGTCTTGTAGAGACTCTACAAAATAAGAGTGGAAATCACCCAGCACCCACTAAATCTCCAAACGACTTGGTGCTCACTCACTCCAGCCACCCTCTTAGAGGTTCTGAGATCATCAGAGAAGCCACGAAGGCTCTTTGCCAAGGTGGGGGCCAGAGGATGGCCTTACCAGCTCAAGAGACTTCCTGATTCCCTCCTGGGCTGAAAAGACCTCCTAAGAGGATGCTCAAAGCCCAAGGAGACTTGTGCTCCTCTCTCACTCCTCAAATATTATAGGAAGGGTGTGGAACTTACCAGAATCAGAGCTTTTCCTTTCTAAAATGTATCACCGGAGCTCTGGGGCCTTCTGGAAATATAACACTAGTGCTTTTGATAGAGATAGAATAGGATAGTTATACAGGCAGCTGTAGAAGTCCCAGCAGGGGACCACAGGTAGGGAAATCTAGGGAACTTTGGGAGACCACTGTAAGTTAAAAATTGCTCAAGAAACTATCAGAACGTTATGGAATGAAGCAGGCTAGTTTGACTATAAAACCCTAAAAGCACCAGATATTCCTCGGGTCATTAAGTGAAAGACACAATGAGGCCTGCATTCAGGTTCAGCAAGATAGGGATCCTTAGGAGCAAGGACAGGCATTCAAGGGAAAGATAACATTCCAAAGTGGGAGACCCTCATTATACAGAAACCTGAGATAACTCAACATATTTTAGTATATTTTAGTACTGATTTGCATAAGCACCCTCACAGTCCTAGCTTGATCTCATAGCGTCAAATATACTCTTACCGGATCCAAAGGAGAAGCTAATGATGTAAGCCTGACATCTACACGAAGAACAAGGAAGAAGGAGGTCTTTCCCCCCTTCCTCTCTTTCCTTGGATTATAAAAATGTAGCCCACCTAATCCTCAGGATAGAGTTTCTTTGCCTGCCCACTTGTACCTCACACAAGCACCTTACCTTAATAAATCTATTTCATGCCCATCACTTTGTCTCTCGCTAAATTCCTGCTGCGCTGAGACACGAAGAACCAGAGCCTCAGTAAGTCCAGACACCAGGTGAGTGATTCTAATTTAAAAAACCATGGGTTCCAGTCCCAATCAGGGTTTAGGCTGCGCTCGAGTCCCAGCATGGGGGTTCAAGTCCCAATCTGGGTTCAAGTCAGAGGTGTTGTTGGCTTCACTTTGGGTAATTTAAATGCTGCTGCTCGGCTCAATCTTTTCTTTTTGTCCTGGGAGCCAAGAGATTCCTGAGCTAAAGCAATGCCCAGTGACTAGCTACCCCAGTTCTGTGCAGCCTCAACATCCAGCGTGGGAACATCTTGCTTGTAAATTAGGGGGTAGTTAGCTGGCATCTTTTCCTTCAACACCCAGTGGATCAGAAGCCAATCCCCTTAAGCACCACGCCTTCATCCCTGCTACGGGGCTTGTCCATCCCAGAACTCACAGGCGGAAATCAAGTGTCCAAAAACAAATGCCTGACCAATGAGAGAAGAAATTGCTGATTTCTTCTTCTGCAAGCAGAAGCCTTCCACCTGATCTAGGGCCTTTGAGGGGGAAAGAAATGAATAAAATGTTTTCTCTTCCTGACCCAAGTTGTACAGGCTTTCTGGCAAAGAGGAGGCAATCAGCAGGGTATCTAATAATGCAAGTGAATAAAAAGTGAAGGTGCTGTCCCTGTCTCTGTGCGCTTTGCTGCCAGACACAGCCCGCTGCCGTCTTCCCCACAGAGAGCTCGGCAGGGGCTATTAAAAGCAAGATGCCTGGTTACTTTTTATGAGTCTGTTGTGTTGGCCTTCCTTAGATATGTAGATATATATATATAGCCACTGCTGTCCTTCACACCTGAGACATGGCTGCTGACAATGTTATTTCCCACACAAGTGAATTAAAATTTTGGCGATAATTATGCGCACCGGCAGCAGATGCGAGAGGCCCCTCCCGCTTCTGGACTCCGAGGCACAAAGCAGGCCTGGGCCGGGGCCCTTGCGTGTTCCTCCAGCTCGCAGTCCCCTCGGAGAGCGTTTTCATCTCTTGTTCCTCAGGCCACAGGAGGGTCTGGGTATTGGCTTCTCCAGCCACCGAAGGAGAAGTAAAACCCAACATTAGTACAGCTGTACAGAACCCCTTTATAATTGAACCTTTCTCTTCGGGCAAATGCTTTTACCCAGCAGACCCTACAGTTCACGGGGGCGGGGGGGGGGGAAAGAGAGAGAGAGAGAGAGAGAAAGAGGGGGCGGGGAAGGAGTGGGGTTGGTTCAGACTTCAATCATTTTTTTACTCTTTTTTCCCCTGCTGCCTCCTTCGGTGACAGAGCTGGACCCTAGGGGGCCTGCCCAGGACAGTCCCCTCCCCCCACACCCTCTGCTCTAGCTCCTTTCTGAACTACCGAGGTAATATTATCTGATGCATATTTCCTGAGATGCTAAAACCCCCATCAAATAAGAGACAATAACTACCTGATGAGCAGGAGCTGGTAGCCCCCGGACCTACCTGAGGCTAAGGACAGAGGACATTAGCCTTTGTAATTCTGCCCAGAGACCTCACCACCCACCGGAGAATTGTGATGAACTGATCGTCATGCCTTGCCCTTAAAAATGCTTTCCTTGGAAGTGGTTAACGAACCGGACTAGAATCCATGAGGATGCAGGTTTGATTCCCTGGCTTTGCTCAGTGGGTTAAGGATCATCACAGTGCCGTCGTGACCTGTGATATAGGTTGCAGACATTGCTCACGTCCCATGTTGCTGTGACTGTCTCATAGAACGGGAGATGCCGATTTGACCCCTAGCCTGGGAACTTCCATTTGCTGTGGGCGTGGCCCTCAAAAGCAATAAATAAATAAATAAATAAATAAATAAAAATGATTTCCTTGAGCTCCCTTGTGGCTCAGTGGGTTAAGGACCTGGCATTTGTAGCTGCTGTGGCTCTGGTTACAGCTATGGTGCAGGTTTGAACCAAAAAGAATAAAATAAAATGCTTTCCTGGTGCTGTACTTTCTTTCTCTTTTTCCTCTTTTTTTTTTTAAGGACCGCACCCCAAGCACGTGGAAGTTCCCATACTAAGGGTGGAATCAGAGCTGCAGCTGCTGGCCTACACCACAGCCACAGTCATGCTGGATCCAAGCCGTGTCTGCGAGCTACACTACAGCTCACAGCAACACCAGATCCTTAACCTACTGAGCAGGGCCAGGGATCAAGCTCACATCCTCATGGATATTAGGTTAGTTACGGCTGAGCCACGACGGAAAATCCCTAGATTGGCTTTGGAGCCACCTGGGTGACCTGACCTAAGTTCAGCTCAAAAACACTTTCTCTTTTCTTATGTGATGACTCTGTCACTTGCCTTCTAAGCCCACACTCAGGACGTCCTTCTCCGACCCCATCCCCTCCCCTCAGTCCGGTTGGGCCTCTTTGCTGTACACTGAACTGTGGTCTGCAGCCAACCCCAGCCTGCCATCTGTTTCTATATATAAAGCTCTGCTGGCACGCAGCCACACCCATTCATTTCTACATTGTCCAGCTGCTCTCAGGCTGTAAGAGCAGAGTCGAGCGGTTGCCACAGAGACCATATATCTCTCAAAGCCCAACGTCTAGCCCTTTGCAAGTTTGCCCACCCCATTCTCAAGCCCCATGGGTTGAGTCACTTCCTTCGCATATTTATCCCTGTACCAGACGGGAAAATTCTCAAGTCGATGATCTCAGTTGGTCCATTTTTTTGGCAGGAGCTGGTTGGTTAACGGTGGGACTCAGAAGTCAGACTGGTTGACTTGGTATCCTGGCTTCATTACTTACTAGCTATGTGATGTTGAGCCAGGTACTTAACCTCTCCAGCCCTCTGTTTACCTATCAGTATAAGGGGGATGATGACAGTGCCCGCCTCACAAGCATTCACACCCATGCGATAAATTTTTTGGTTTTTACGGCCTCACCTGCAGCATATGGAAGATGCTAGGCTAGGGTCAAATCAGAACGGCCTACACCACAACCTTAGCAACAGCAATGCCGGATCCAAGCTGCATCTGCAGCCTACACCACGACTTGCAGCAATGCTAGATCCTTAACCCGCTGAGCAAGGCCAAGGATCAAACGCGCATCCTCACAGACACTGTATCAGGCTCTTAACCCACTGAGCCACAACGGGAACTCCCAATACACTCTTTCTTGTTCCTTGAGTTCCAAATTTTTTCATCCTTGGATATGACTAGCCAATTTAACAGTGCCATCACTTTGCTACCTAGCGTGATTCTGCTCTCTGATGTGCCCTGGTGTACAGCGCAATCCTCCTCTCTCCTCACTTAAAACAGAAGCTCCATGAGAACAAGGGCCACCTCTGTTCATGGACTCAAGCTCTAAGCGGTTCCCCGTTCGCAGCAAGTGCTCAATGAAGCATTGTCCAAAGGATGACATCCCTGAGCCATACCGTATGCCGGGCTCCAAATTAGGCACTTTATTCTCATTATCTCCCGTAATCTGAGCAGCAACCCTGCCAGGTAAAAACTCTCATCCCAATTTTATAGCTGGGGAAGCCAAAACTCAGAGAGGCTGATGTTCTTTTTAAATTCTAAGTCATTCTTAGCAGAAGCTATTCTTTCTTCTCTGCTGCTTCACACTGACTTCTCAGGGTGTATTTTTTTGTGTGATGTATCATTTTGCTTCCTTTTATTTTGTTCCTTTTTGTGCCTCAGTGCAAACAAACGGATTGAACCCGATACTTGGTACATGATGCTGTTTCTTAAAGATGAATATTTTCCTCTTGACTCTAGGAAGCTACCCTCTTAAAACTGAGATGTCATCTATATGCTGTTGATTCGGTGTCTCCTCCAGCCTCAGACTAAAGGGTGAGGCCATCTGACACTGGGGCACGAAGACACATTGGTAGAGATGATGGATATTTTAAGACGTCTCTGATGGTTAGAGAGGTTCACTCAGGGTCATCTAATCAGCCTCCATCACATTACAGTGGGACCAGCAGAGAGCAAGAAATGGGTGGTGACATGCCCAGGGCCACCTGCTGACTTCTGCCACTTGCTGGTAGTTCATATCAGAAGCAAGGTCTCTCGTGTCACACAAGACCTCCCATTCTCCGATGTCCCCTTGCATTTTCCAAAGCAAATGGAAGTAATCAGAGGGCCCAACGAAAATGCCGAGATACTTGAAGTGCTTTTCCCTTTATGCCTCGCTGGAAATAATCCATTTTCTTGAAATTCCTTCTAATACCCCCTGTGCGACTAAAATACTTTAAAGTACATACTTTAAAGCTAATGGGTCTGAGTTAGGGTCCCATCCAGCAGGAAAAACACCACCGTTGTGTGTTAGATGTGTTCTGTACAACCTTCTCTATGGCTTCTAAATTACAGGATGGCCTCGTGGTTACGCCAGGCCTCTAGGGACCTACCCGGGCTGGATCAGCCCCTTCTATTCACGTCGCCATCACCGCGCTAATTCAAGGATCCACCGTCCTGAACCAGGGCTCCACTGTCCGTCCTCCCGATTGATCTCGCCCAGGCTCTTTCCTCCCCGTCCCCACTCACTCCCCACAAGATGCAAGCAGGCAGAACATCCGCACCCAGCCTCTGTCCACAGCCCCGTTGGCTTTCCACTCTGAGAATAAAGGCAAAACGCCTCGGCACGGCCCTGGGAGCCTGGTGAGGGGCTCCTTCTCCCCATCGCCACAGCCCTCTCCCTTCTTACACCTGCCCTCCACCCTGAGGCTCCGGGAACCCTCCCCACGTGTGCAGCTTCTTCCCGACTCAATCTCCGTCTTTATTGTCCTTTCTACCTGGAACCATCACCTTGTCCTTCCAGTCTTCCCCGACTCCCCCGCCCCTAGAAAATTCCTATTCACCCTTCTGTCCTCAGCTCAGTGGCATCTTCCCTGAATCCCTGCCCAAATCAGTCTCCCCAGTACATCTGCCCTTTCCTTGTACGACATTGACTATAACTATGTGGTTAGCTTTTCTTTCCATTTAATCGTTCCATATTTTTCCGAATCGCTTCACGGTGTCTTCTCCCTCTCCTTCTTAACTGCCCACGCCTTTGCCACTTAGGCATTTTGTTCCCGAAGGCTCTCTACCCCCCAGGGATAAGACAGAAATATCAACCCTGTTTCAAAATCATGAGCATCACTTCCCACCTTCACCAAAGACACTCACCAACACTTGTTCCCGCCTCTCCCTCCCACTGTTTTGTTTACACCTCAACATCAGCTTTGCATTTCTGCTGCTTTTCACTTAGAACTCCAGATCGACCTGCAAAAGGTATGCAAGTCGGAGCCATGCCGCTTCCCCTCACTGGACTCCGTTTGCTTATCTGCAACACAGGATGCCAGAGAAATAGAACTGGCTCCTCACATGACAGTCACGAGGATGACATGAGATTTGACGGAGAGAGTCTAGGATGAGGAGTTCCCTTTATGGTGCAGCGGAAATGAATCCGACTAGTATCCGTGAGGATGTGGGTTTGATCCCTGGCCTTGCTCAGTGGGTTGGGGATCGGGCATTGCCGTGATCTGTGGTGAAGGTCACAGACGCCGCTCGGATCTGGCGTTGCTGTGGCTGTAGCTCCAATTCAACCCCTAGCCTGGGACCCTCCATATGCTGCTGGTCTGGCCCTAAAAACCAAAAAAAAAAAAAAAAAAAAGTGGAGGAAGACGTTGGACACGTAGTAGATGCTCCACAAATCTCAGTTCCCATTTCTCTTACTGTATGGGTTTTTCCAAAGCACAAGTCAGGAGTTATGCCTGACAAAGGGACAGAATGTCTCAAATCAGGGCGGGGCTCTTGGGCAGAACCCGTGTGGTCACCCATCTACTGCTTCCGCCAGGAGCTGGCTGCAGCATCCTTCCCGCGTCGGTGCTGGACCACTCTCCCTGACTCCTGTCCTCCCACCTGCTCTCAGGAAGTCCCTTGGGTGAGATTACAATCTCCCCAAGGAGAGGAACCTTGTCGTGCTCAACTGTGTACCCGGTCTAGTGCCTGACAGATACCAAGCACACAAAAAAGTCTTCTCAGAACCAACCCAAGGTTGACTGGTACCTCCAGATTATCTAGAAAGGATCTTCATGCTCATTCCAGACTTAGCAACTGGACTGTGTGATTGTCTCCTAGGACAGAGACTTATTCCCTGGGACACATCTTTTTTTTTAATTTTATTGATGCATAATTGATTTACAGTGTTGTATTAATTTCTGCTATACAGCAAAGTGATTAAGATACACACACACACACGTACATTGTTCTTCATATTTATTTCTATTATGATTTATCACAGGATATTGAATGTAGTTCCCTGAGCCATACAGCAGGATCCTGGCTCTTTTGTTTTTGTTTTTGTTTTTGTTTTTGTTTTTTTTGCCACATCCAAAGCATGTGGAAGTTCCCAGGCTAACAATCAAACCCACACCACAACAGTGACCCAGGCCCCTGCAGTGACAATGCTGGATCCTCAACCCTCTGCACCACCAGTGAACTCCAGGACCTTGAGTTTTCTTTAATCCATTCTATGTGCAATAGTTTGCATCTGCTAATCCCAAACTCCCAATCCATGCCTCTACAAACCCCATCCCCCTCGGAAACTCTCCTGGAACACATCTTTGCTACATCCTTGGTAAAGAGTAACAAAGAGAGCCCGGCCAGACAGCATTTAGAGTCTGTGGCATAGAACCCTGCAAGTACTAGCTCTGAAGTCCACGCCAGAGTGTCCTTATTGCAGAGCAAGAATTCAGTCATTCTCAATACACACCTTTATTTTGTTTTCATTAAAATCTGGCTCTTAAAGGATTACCTCTGGGTGAATTTGTAAATAAGGTCTCAGCAAGGTGGAACTTACCTCCTAGAGGCAGGACTCCGGGAGCAGCAATGGGTCCCACCAGTCATCAGCTCACTGCCTTCATCAATTTCTTGTCCATCAGAACTTACTGAACGCCAGTCAAGAATTGTGCTTGCAAGAAACAGTGAATGGGTGAATTTAATAAACCAAACCTTGTCCTTCTCACTAACATCATCCATTTCTGGTTCCTCTCCTCGGCCACTATCTCTGCACACTGTTTAGCCACTTTCCTACCTCGCATAGAAACTGGACAGCCAGAGAGTTTCATCTGCAGGAAAGATATTTCCTTTGGTGTGTAATTCTGTCCCCTGCGCTCTCCCCGACACACACCTACCACTTCCCCTTTAAAGTCCATAGCCATTCAAAGCAGCTATTTCTACATGTATGTATTATTCACCAGAGCAAACCAGAACAAAGTCACAGACTGGAGAGACGGTCATGTAAGTCTCCCCAAAAGTCCCACTAATGGATACCAAAAAGAAGTTCATCAGAACAATGGACTATCCTTAATGCAGCTACTGTGCTCCCTCCTGTTCTAACATGCTCATGAATAATAGATGAAGGGAGCTTCATCTGTTTTACTTAATTTGGTTGTGAAATTAATTCAATCCAGTATAAAATTAGCCGCAATTAAGCCTCATTGGCCCAAATGGACAAAAAGATGTCAATGTCATTAGCCAGAGAAGCAAACTGGAAAAGGACAAGGGCCTTGGTCCACTCTCCCAATTCTGAACACCAAAAATGAGCAGCTTGATCCCTTTTCCAGATCTCACATTGAATCAAAAACCTCATCACTAAGGATTTCAGCATTTATATGTTAGGAAATTCTGGAGGGAGGTTCCAAATGCATCGCAAGATTGCTTTTTTGTTTTGGTGGCATTTCATTTCTGAAACCTTCAAATAATTGATGAGAATTTACTAGAGCTAAGGAATAGGCTGTAATAACAATTATCAACAGCAATACTCAGGCACACGCAATAAACACATTTGGTTCTAAGAAATTATCACAGTTCGTTATGTGCATGAGTTTAGCAAATTCTTGGTTCCATTATTCACTTGGCAATTACATATAGTGTTATAATAATAGTTTATCTTAAAATAGTGCATTTCCTCTCTGGATCTTGGCATGCTTAATGAGCACTTCTGTCTTAACCCTCACAATGCCCTTTAGAATTGGGAAGATATAAATATCATTAAAATTACTTTGGAAACAAAGATACTAGGGTGCAGAGATGGGGATAGATCATCACGGCGTTACAAGAAGCTTTAAAAGACGTCTACTCTAAGCACCTCTCTGGTTGCTTGAATTCTACCTGGGGTTTTTTGAATACCCCCAGTAATGGGGAACTCACTACATCATGAAGCTGCCCATTCCAGCACTAGCGATTGTTAAATTGATCTGAAATTCATCTCCTGCAGATAAAGACTATTTCTGACCCAAACAAGTTTGATTCCTCTCACGTGTGGCATCTGTTCTCCAGGATTAGTCACCAACCCCCTCTGCCAATTCTTCCAGTCAAACCTCACGACATGGCTCTGAGCCCTTCACCATCTCAGTCATTCTCATTGGAATCAGCCTCGAGGGATCATACCTCATAATAGTGGAAAGTATCATCTTGTGAGCCAGTCAACCTGGAGTTCAGTTCTGGGGGTGTCATGTCAGGGGTATCTGTGACTTGGCTTCATGCTTAACCCCCCGAACCTCAGCATCTTCATCTATAGAATATGCGTCAATTACCAATCTTACAAGATTGTGATAAGATTTCATAAGATGATGTATAAAGAAAATTTAAGAAAACTAAATATAGAACTACCATATGATCCAGCAATCCCACTTCTGGGCATATATCCAGACAAAACTATATTTCAAAAAGACAGATGCACTGCTGTGTCCATTGCAGCCCTATTCACAATAGCCAAGACACGGAAACAATATAAATGTCCATCGACAGATGAATGCGTTAAGAAGATATGGCGCATATATATACAGTGGAATACTACTCAGCCATAAAAAGAACAAATTAATGTTATTTGCGGCAACATGGATGCAAACAGAGATTCTCATATTAAGTGAACTCAGAAAGAGAAAAACAAACATCATATAATATCACTTATACGTGGAATCTAAAGTTTGGCATAAATGCGCCGATCCACAAAACAAAAACAAATTCACAGACATAGAGAACAGACTTGTGGTTGCCAAGGGAGAAGGGGGAGGGTGTGGGGTGGCCTGGGATTTGGGTTAGTAGATGCAAACTATTACATTTAGAATGGATGAGCAATGAGACCCTACTGTATATCACAGGGAATTATATCCAATATGTATATATACATGCCTGGGTGACTTTGCTGTATAGCAAAAATTGGCAGAACATTGTAAATCAACTATACTTTAATTTAAAAATAAAGTTAGGAGTTTCCGTCGTGGCTCAGTGGTTAATGAATCCGACTAGGAACCATGAGGTTGCGGGTCCCATCCCTGGCCTCGCTCAGTGGGTTAAGGATCCGGCGTTGCCGTGAGCTGTGGTGTAGGTTGCAGACGTGGCTCGTATCCCGCGTTGCTGTGGCTGTGGCGAAGGTCGGCAGCTACAGCTCCGATTAGACCCCTAGCCTGGGAACCTCCATATGCAACGGGTGCGGCCCTAGATAAGGCAAAAAGACCAAAAATAAATAAATAAATAAATAAATAAAAATAAAGTTAAATATGGAAGGGAAAAAATATTTTTATCATAGAGTCCAGGAGTGCCCTGCTGGCTCGGCAGGTTAAGGATCTGGCATTGTCACTGCTGTGGCCTGGTACTGTTGTGGTGTGGGCTAGATCTCTGGCCCAGGAACTTTTGCATGCCTCAGGCATGGAGGGGGAAAGGTAACAAAATAACAATTACAGCTAATTCCTACCTAGCACCTACTAAGTACTTTATATATTAACTCATTTGCACTTGACAACAAGTCATGCCATTGTTATTATAGATGAGGCAAATGAGGTACAGAGAGGTTAAGCAACTTGCCCAAAATCACACAGCCAGTAGAAGCCAGAGCCAGGACTTGAGCCTTGACAGTCTAACGCCAGAGTCTGTATTTGGAAGCTACCTCTACTTTAAATTGCGGTGCTCAAAACGGAGTGTTTTTCAGGTGCTGTCTGAACCAAGCAGAATAGCACAGCAGGACCCTCACTTCCCAATGCCACTCAAGATTATCCCAGTTAGGATTTCCTGTTGTGGCTCAGCTGGTTAAGAACCTGACATAGTGCCCTTGAGGATGCAGGTTCAATATATGGCCTTGCTCAGTGGGTGAAGGATCCGGCATTGCCACAAGCCGAGGTGTGGATCTCAGATGCGGCTCGGATCCCACGTTGCTGTGGCTGTGGCACAGGCTCCAGCTGCAGCTCCAATTTGACCCCTAGCCTGGGAACTTCCATGTGCCACAGGTGAGGCCCTAAAAAGAAAAAAGAGAAGAAAAAATTATTCTATTTATCCTCAAATTGGTTTTTACCCATTTAGAGGCCCCTCCCCCCTTCTCACTGTGACTTGTGTAGCCTTGTTCCCCCCCGAGCCCTTTCTTTGTTCAGCTGCTTTGTGAATCCAAGCATCAAACTACCTTTTGCTTGTTTTTAATTGCCTTCTCGTTAGATTTGGTCTGGAATTCTAAGCTGTTGCATCTTCTGGGATCCTGATTTTCCCCTTCAACACGTTTTTCCACTCCCAACTTCATCTTTCACACATCCGACGAGAGTGTCTTCCCTAACTTCATCCCAGACTCTGATAAAAATATCAGGTCAGACAGGGCACAGTGCCATTACAGTCCACTCTCCAAGACCACACTGGAGAGTCCTCTCCTAATCAGTGCCCTCTCAGCGGGGATCCGCCTTGAACAAAAATAGAATCGATTCACTTTCTCTTTGAGACCATAGCTTCATTGTTGCCGCTCTCATTTTTCTTTTAATCTTTTCCTTT
Source organism: Catagonus wagneri (assembly GCA_004024745.2). Lineage (NCBI taxonomy): Eukaryota > Metazoa > Chordata > Mammalia > Artiodactyla > Tayassuidae > Catagonus > Catagonus wagneri. The sequence goes on from PVHT021183646.1 coordinate 8,205,786, forward strand.
TATCTAAGGAAATGCTGGTTAGTAAAACATACAAAGTCAGAGTAGTAACCAGACTCTAAAATTAAGTGATGTCCGTTTTTCAGACTTTTTCAGCCTATGTGTAAAATGAGGACGAAATTAAACTGGCAATCTGCAAGAGCACTTCCAGCTCTCATCCTCCAGGAAAATGCCAGGGTGTGCGAGACGTTCCTTGGTCTGGACTTTGCCACCTGGAAAGCCTGAAATCCACCACTCGTTTTTCACATGTTGTGTTCCAGCCAAGCACCAAACCTGTGCAGTTCCGTGAATACATCTTCTACTTCTCACCGCCGTGACTTTCACCTGCTGGTTCCCCTGCCTGTCCTCCCTTCACTTGTCCAGCTGGTGACATTCTAGTTATTCCCCCAAACCAACTCAGATCAGCAAAACGTTCTTGAAAGGGAATATATATATATGTATATATGAGTGGGTCACTTTGCTATACAGCAGATACTGGCACGAAATTGTAAATCAACTATACTCTAATCAAAAAAAAATTTTAAGAAATAAAAAAACTAGGAGTTCCCGTAATGGCTCAGGGGTTAACGAATCCAACTAGGAACCATGAGGTTGCGGGTTCGATCCCTGGCCTTGCTCAGTGGGTTAACGATCCGGCATTGCCGTGAGCTGTGGTGTAGGTTGCAGATGCGGCTCGGATCCCGCGTTGCTATGGCTGTAGTGAAGGCCAGCAGATACAGCTCCTGTTAGACCCCTAGCCTGGGAACCTCCGTATGCCACGGGTGCAGCCCTAGATAAGGCAAAAAGACCAAAAAAAAAAAAAGAAATAAAAAACCAAACAGGAGTTCCCATTGTGGTGCAGCGGCAATGAAAATGAATCTGACTAGTATCCATGAGGATGCAGGTTCGATCTCTGGCCTCGCTCAGTGGGTCAGGGATCCAGTGTTGCTATGAGCTGTGGTGTAGTTTGCAGACACTGCTCGGATCCAAGTTGCTGTGACTGTGGCACAGGCCAGCAGCTGGAGTTCCAATTTGACCCCTAGCATGGAAAGTCGTGGGTGACATGGAAAGGAAAAAGGAAAAAAATGGTTCTGAAACAACTGAATATCCATATGCAAAAACAGAACTTCGATCCATACATCACACCAAATTAAAAAAATTATAATCACAGACCTAAATAGAAAAACATATAAATATTATAACTCTAGAAGAAAACATAGGGAAAAAATCCTTGTGACCTTGAAAAGGAAAAGATTTTTTAGCTGTGATTCCAAAAGCATGATACACTTTTTAAATGACAAAGTGGACTTTATCAAACTTAAGCACGTTGCTTTTCAAAAGACACTCTTGAGAGAATGAAAAGACAAGCTGCGGACTGGGAGAATATGCTTATGAGAGGACATTTCAGATACTCTTGAGTCCACTCCTAAGCCAGTTTTTTTCACATTTATTAAAAAAAAAGAGAATATTATAAATACGTAGCCGAATCACTTAGTGGTACACCTGAAAAGAACACAATATAATAAATCAACTATACATCAATTGAAAAAAAAACTATTGAGCTTCTGCTGTGTATCAGGCACTGAACTGCTCTAGGCACTTGTGATTGACCAAGAGAGGAAGCTGTCTGCCCATGTGGAATTTACATTCTAATAGAGGGAACTTACATTCCCAAGAAATAGCAAATGTGACTCATACGTGACTCATCTCTTTCTCTCAGACCCCATCAGTATGTCCTGCCAATTCAGTCTTCAGAATATACCCAGATCCTGAGCACGGCGCTCTGCATCCACTGCAGGAACGACCTTGGTCCAAGCCACCATCTCTGTCCCGGATGATTGCAGCAGCCTCCTAACTGCTCACCTTGCCTCTGTCTTCCCCTTTTGCAGCGTTTTCTAGAAATAGCACCTGGAATCTTTTCAAGATATAAGTTGGATCATATATCTCTTCTCAAAACATTTCAGTGCTCCCTCCCTCCATCAAAGTTAAAGAACCTTATTGAATGCCTGCCTCCCAGCCCAGCCTGATCTTTCTTTCCTCTGTCTCCCTAATATCTTCAACATTCCCCCACCCACTTCACTGTCTTTGCTCAAACTGTCTTTCTCGATGTTTCTCAAATATACCAAACACGGATTCTGCCTCAGGACATTTGCACTGGCTGCTCTCTCTGCCTGGACTTCTTTTCTCCTGGACATCCCCATGGCCCAGGCCTTCACGTCCTTCAGGTCTCTGAAATATTACATTATCACTGTAGCCTTCACTGACTATTTTTATGAACAAAAAATTCATCTCTCTAACCTCTCCAGGAAACTCCCCACCCTCTGACTGCCTTTGTTTTTCTCCAAAATATCTATCCCTGCCTGATCAAATATTAATTAATTACTTAATTCTGTCTATCTTAATGAGCCATCAAGCTCCAGCAGAGCAGAGGTCTTCCCGGTTTTTGTTTGTTTGTTTGTTTTTTCACATCTATATTCCTAGTGCCTGAAATAGTGCTAGTACATGGAAGCATTTTACAAATATTTGCTAAATGAAGGAATAAATGAATGGTTTTAGATGACGAAATGTTTTTCTCTACCTCTAGGGACTCACACACTCCAGAGCCGAGTTACAGGTTTTGAAGGAACCCAGCATGCACCACCCTCACAATAACACCTGGCATTTATTGAGGTTTTACCTTGCACTGTCCTTCATTCATAGATGTTTATATAAAAATACTAGAGTAACCCCCAAGGACCTAAAAAGAGCCACAGGGTCTGAAGACAGTGAGTGGATATGACTTTAAATTCCAGCCCAACTACTTGCCAAGTGTATGATCTTGGGCAAACCATTTAATCTCTAATCTTCAGTTTCCTCCTCTGTAAAATGTGCATTTTGGAGTTGTTATGAAGAGTGGAGATGATGTTTGCCAGGCACTAAGCACAGTGCCAGGTCTCACAGCAGCTCTTACGAAGGGAATCTCAAAGAGGAGGTGATCATGGAGAGAGCTTTACAGGTGAAGGATGATGAAGATGAAGCATCATTCAAGTCATAAACTTGATAAAGAAAATAGGATGTTGTGGGAGAAGCAATGAGACCTGGGAAGGACCCAGGATGGAACCATTCTTATAGCATACGGTATCCTTCCCAGGCACTCTAGCTTCTGTTGCAGAAGTAAGTGGGCTCAGAATGGGGCTAAACGTAATAAATAGGAAATCCTAAGACCTAAAACATAGTCAGAAGTAGACGATACTGAGCACACGTGAATGCACTGGCATTTGAAAGACTTAAACTCAGACACCATGTTCTTAGAAACACGTGATAACCGAGACAGAGAGACTTTCCATCAGGGCCTCCACAAAGGAAACCAGTCTTTCCTAGCATGGATTAAAATCCAGCCCAGGTTTTCACCAAGCGCTCCAGCCTTGGGAAATGTGATCAGGGATGCTGTGGCTTCTAGGGAGAATAGATGTTTTCAATAAAGGGGCAACCTCTTTCCCTTTGCAGGAAAAGGAAACTATATTCATTATCAGCTTTGAAGTTCAGAGTCAGCAAAGATAGTACTTACAAGCAAGGAAAGTTCAACAGAGGCTGGGAACTCTGATTCTCCTAATGACTTGAGTAGCAAACAAGGGTCCAAGTTTATTCTGGAGGTTCTACAAAGTGGAGCCCTTCTTCTTCACTCCCACCTCCAGAACAAGCCTAGCATATCCTCCTTCAGTGGGGGGTTTTAATGGAAATCTGCTCTAAGCAAAAAACAAAAAACAAAAAACCTCCCTCCTTCCAACTTCCTCCCCCATTTTCTATCAACCGTTTCCTACCATAAGTACATACACACCCTAAAATGCCTAAAACTCCACCATTAGGAATTCATCTTTCAAGTTATGCTTGGCTGTCTTCCAGCCATTGTCATTTAAGATTCAACTATTCCAGAAGGGGTAATAACAATGCAGTTCGCATTTCGTTAGCAACTTAGAGTTTATGAAGCCCTTTCCTTCCCATCACATCTTTGGTCTTGAGCCGTCTTGAGCTCTGCATACCCAACACTAGCTTATGACAAAAGCTAAGTGCTAGGGAAATGTTTCTTGATGGGAGTTCCCGTTGTGGCTCAGTGGTTAACGGATCCGACTAGGAACCATGAGGTTGTGGGTTCGATCCCTGGCCTCGCTCAGCGGGTTAATGATCTAGCGTTGCCATGAGCCATGGTGTAGGTCGCAGATGAGGCTCGGATCCCGCATTGCTGTGGCTGTGGTGTTGGTTGGCGCTACAGCTCCAATTAGACCCCTAGCCTGGGAACCTCCATATGCCGCGGGTACGGCCCTAAAAAGACAAAAATAAATAAATAAATAATTCTTGAATGAATAAATGAATAAACTGACACCATGAAATTTGTAAAACATAAATTTTGTCTCTACTGAAATCAAGAGCAAAAAAAAAAGGGGGGGGGTAAATGAAATGGCCCCCAGTCAAAAACAGGTGATCAGGCCTAGAGCTTGAACCCTTAGTCACAAAACCAGAAGAGGCATCAGGTCTCATCAGCCATTTTCTTTCCTTTGGACCAAAGTGTCTGATGCCAGGTGAGAGGTTGCAGGACACAGCAGGATTGGCCTGGGGTGGAATATCAGATGCTGGGCTTAGGGAGATGCTGGGCTTGGGGCCGAAAGATCCGGGATAATTATGCAACCTTGAGCTTCACTGCACTTAGCCTCATTTTTTAACTGGCAAAATAAAGATAATAATATCTTAATGTGCAAGATTCTTATGCTGATCTAAATAACAGCTCAAATAGCACTTCGTAAAACAGTAAACAGCTACGTAGGTACTAATAAAGAGTGACGAGGAGTTCCCGTTGTAGCCCAACTAGTAACCATGAGGATGTGGGTTTGATCCCTGTCCTTCACTCAGTGGGTTAAGTATCTGCGGTTGTCGTGAGCTGTGGCATAAGTTGCAGATGCATCTCAGATCCTGCATTGTCGTGGCTGAGGTGTAGGCCAACAACTGCAGCTGTGATTCGACCCCTAGCCTGGGAACTTCCATATGAAGCACCTGTGGGCCTAAAAAGCGAATAATGATGATGATGATGATGGTAAGTGAGGAGGTGATCAGAACCCGGGCAGCCCATAGTCTAGTGTAGTCACTTACCTTTAATCTCATTAACAATCAATCTTAATAAATCTCTATATAAGTTAAAGAGAACCTCTTCTCCATTGTTTATGTCCCTACTCTTCCATCCCACCAGCCTACTCCGTGGCTGGGCCCCCGTGGGCATATCTGTTGCATATCTGTTTGGGGGTGATTCTTTTTGGCCCTCCTTTGTCCATTATTTTATACCCAATAGTTTATGGCCATCTTGCTAATTTGCTGTTGCAAATTTAATTTTCTTGGAAAATTAATTATTAGAAAAAGTCGATTTTATAAAATGAGCTCCATGAGTGAGAAAGCGCCGGGAGGCAATCACGTGTTTACTGCCAACAGACCCTTGTTGAAGATCTAAGGCAGCAGCCTATCATTAGACCACGCCATCGCCAGGTCACTGAGCTCCAGTTCGAGGACTAGCCCGACTCTTGCGTTTGTGGTCAGACATCCAAATCCCGCCTATGCCATTGGACCCTTCTGTCTCAGAAACCCTTCTTTCAGGGGCAAAAGACCCTGCACAAGCCTCTGTGTTGGGCCAGCAGAGAAAATGAGTTCACATTTTCCTGAAACACCAAGATTTTCTTCCTAGGCGTCACACTGCTATGCAGGGGTGCCCTGTGGTCTTCGTTCTCAGGAAGCCCAGTGCTCCCCATCATAATTGCCCAGCTCTCTAAACTGCTGACCAATTCAATTCGGTTAAACCTGCAGAACTGCTACTCTGGGGGACTTTTAGAGGCCAATCCCTCAGGTGATGGGAAACTGGTGCCCAGGGAGGGCATGGCTTTCCCGAAGCCATACAGGTAGAAGCCTGCAATTTGCCTAAATTGAAAGAGAAACTAAAAGACCATTTAATCCATGTGGTGCGGCAGGTTAAGGGTCCGGTATTGCCTCAGCTGTGCCACAGGTCATAACTGCAGCACGGATCTGATTCCTGGCCCAGGAACTTTCACGTGTTGCAAGCACGGCCATACACACACACACACACACACACACACACACACACACACACAGAAAAAGACCATCTAACCTAATCACCACCCTCTCCATGAGTATCCTCAGTCTACAGGATTCCTGCCAAGCATCATTCATCCAGACTCTGCTTGAATACCTCCAACAGTAGAGAACTCATCACATCCCAAGCCAGCCCAGTTTATCTTTGTTCACTTCTGACTGCTGGAAAGGTGAGCTGGATTGTTACAGCAGGTAGAGAGCTAGGTGTGGGCAGAGAAAGGAGGAGCATGGGGCCAGATGGCAGGAAAACAGGCATCATGCAAACAGAGGGGTCCATGGGCAGACAAGAAAGGCAGGAACTGCCAGACTGACCGGAAACCACACATTTTGGGGCGATAGGTGCCCTGGAGGCAGACAAAGAAAGGCTGAAAAGGGCATGAATCTCCAGCATCCACATCTAACCTGTTGCTCATTATGCCTTCATCACCATAAAATTATAATAAAATTAGCTATGCTGATAAGAAGTACTCATCGTGCACCGATACCATGATACTTCCAATCAAAGCTAAATAAGGACAAAATCCCTCCTCCCTTCGGGAAGGTGGAGCTGGAATGAAAAATTAAGGAATACAACCCCCAAGCCCTCCTTCCCAATGAATATTCCAGCAGCACCACTTGGTGACCCTTATAACTGGAGTGCCAAAGAAATGCAGGGCAGCTGCTCGCCCGTCTGCCCGCTTCTCTTTAAGAAGTGTATTTCTCACTTAAGGAAATCCTCACTTTTCTTTCTCAACTTCTGTCTGGTTTCTGAATTCCTTCTACAATAAGACATGAATCTTCCCTTCAGGAACAGAAGAACAGAATCAATCTTTTCTCCCTCCCTGCCCTTCAATTTGCCCACTTATTCTGGATGTTCATGTTCATGCCACACTGGGCAGAGCCCCTCCAAGCAGCAAAGCCAGTACTGGAACCAGGTCTCATAACTCCGATCCCCTCACACTGCACTGGCTCCCTCATCCCAGGACAGACACAAGAGGAAGGACAAATAGAATTTTTCCAACCATACTTTTGACAGCACAGTAATAGTCCCCTGTTTGTGTTATGAATATAATCTTTAATCCACCATCTTCTTACCCATTCAATGGATTTATTGAATATTTTCTTTGTCCTAGGCACAGTGCATTAAAGAGCATAGGGCTCATGAGGTCAAGTTAAAAAAAAAAAAAAAAACTAACCAAAAGGCAATGTGATAAGAGCTACACGAAGGAGCTCTACAAAATCCTATGTGAGCACAGAGAATAATGGAACTAATTGGAAGGAAGTGATTTTACAAAAAAAAAAAAACCTATTTGGAAAGAATCTGAAAAAGAATATGTATATATATTTATATGTATTTACACATATATAAAACTGAATCACTTTGCTGTATATCTGAAACTAACACAACATTGTAAAGCAACCATATTTCAATTTTTAATTTAAAAAAAGAGCCTTATTTATCTATATACCTCATTGCTTGGCCTGTAGTAGATATCACCTAATGTTTGAATGAATGAATGAATGAATGAATGAATGAATGAATAAACTATACTTTATCAAGCTTTGAATGATACAAAATTGTTCCCACCTTAGAAAAAGAAGAAAAAGCCTGAAAATTCTTTAGGATGCTAAGAAAATTATTTAGGATCCTGTATTAGTTTTCCAGAGCTGTCATAGCACAGTACTATAACTGAGTAGCTTTAAAAGAGAGAAATGGGTTGTACAGTTCTGTAGGCTAGAAGTTAGAAACAAGCTGTGTAGACGGGGTTGCTTCCTCCTAGAGGCTTTGTGCTCTGCTTTTCCCCCAGCTTCCGGTGACTACTGGCGACCTCTGGTATTCCACCGCTTGTAGGCCCATCACTCCAAAATCGCCCCCTGTGTGTGTCCGCACTTCCCCCTTATAAGGAGACCAATCATTGGATTAAGGCTCACCCTTCCATATTTGATCATCTTAACCTGATGATATCTGCAAAGATCCTGTTTCCAAAAAAGGTCACAGACACAAGTACCAGGGATTAGGACTCAAACAAGACTTTTGGGGGGGAACAATTCACCCTGCAATGGATGACTTGAGCAAAATGGGACACTTTCCTGTTAAAAAAAAAAGAAAAAAAAATACTTGGGAGTTCCCATCATGGCTCAGCGGAAACAAATCTGACTAGTATCCATGAGGATGTAGGTTCGATCCCTGCCCTTGCTCAGTGGGTTAAGGATCTGGCATTGCTGTGAGCTATGGTGCAGGTCACAGACGCAGCCTGGATCTGGTGTTGCTGTGGCTGTGGTGCAGGCCGGCAGCTGCAGCTCCAATTCGACCCCCAGACTGGGAACCTCCATATGCCACGGGTGAGGCCCTAAAAAGACCAAAAAAGAAAAGAAAACTTGTTTAGTGCCTGATATGAGACAAGCACTGTTCTAGATCAAAGAGACACAGAGATAACCCAAATGGACAGCGAACCTGCCTTCAGAGAGCTTACATTCTAAGGGGGTGTTAGGGAATTAACCAGGATGGTGATTAACAAGCACCTAAACAGGAGAAAATGAGTAGATTTGCGGAGGACAAAAGTCATAAAAGGTAGTTAGGAATGACTGCTCTGAAGGGGGCAGTCAGGGAAGACTTCTTTTTCTAAAGGGGTGACATCTAAGGTGAGATCAGACCCAGAAGCAGAAATTAAGCAAAGGGCATGTCCTCCCTTTTGGCATCACTTGGGAAGACCTAAAGGGCAGTGAGGACGCCAGTGTCAGAGCTCTGCTTCCCTCTGTGTGCTCACTGCCGTGTCCTCTTACTACCGACAGGTCACCCTTTTTCATATTCTCTCTTCTAGATTCAGAAGTCGGTTAAATTGACTTAACTGATTACAGCAGCACCTGCTTGGCTGAGCCCACCGGACCATCTCCTGAGGGGCTGAAAGATAAGCTCTACCTGGTCCAGTCTACCTTAGAGTAGCCATCTCTATCCTAGGCCAGCTGCCTGCAGACCAAAGCCGGAGGCAAGAACAGTTTCAGTGAAAAACAGACAAGGGCACCGCCAATAACTTTGACCCCACTGTACAACACACAGGCACTTCCAGCAGAGGGCGCCACCAGGCAACATGCCCACGCTTAGGACCATAGCAACCATCGGGTCTTTGGTGGTGAACAACAAAAACCAACTCTGATTTCAGCAAAAAAATGAATTATTGGCAGAATATGGATAGCTCCCAGAGTCAGATGGAAAGCTGGAGAAAAGGGTCTTGGGAAGAATGGGAAGTAGAACAACTCTGGGAGTCTGAGAAGAAGAAATGGGTGCTTTCTGCGGCAATTGTTGGAATGATGGGTGCCGCCATGTTGTTTCTGTGTTAAGATTCAGATTTCTGGGAAACAGAGTATTTGATTGGCTGAGGTTCTCAGGTTCAGCTCTTGGCTGGGGGCGGGGCGTCTTGACTGACAGCCCACGCGCACAACTCAAATGAACAAGAGACCATTTCCCGCGGTAAAGTCTACGTAGTGTAACCAGAAGAGATCATGTTAATCAGGCAGGCAAAACCTACAGCTGTCCTTCACAATTATTATCAAATGCATTTCGCTGGACAAGGTCCATTTAAGTAAAAAGTCCACAAAAACTCTGTGGAAGTTCTAGATTTACTGATTAGTGCATGACTTTTACCTATTTACTTAAATTTTTTAATTTTCCAGCAGTCATGCAGTCGATTTTTACTTAGGAAAGCTTATGCCAAAGACCTGGCAGGCCTCCTTCCCCGTCAGACAATCTGATAAGCAAACACACTGGCATTTGAAAGGCCAGGTCTGCAAATGGTTTCTTTTTTCCCAAAAGTAATTCATATTAGGGCCCTGGTGAAGGATGGAAAAAATAACGTGGCCCGGTGCTGAATGAGTTTGAACCTTAGCGCTGTCAGGTGGCTCTGGATGTGACGGGAGCCGATCTCAGATTAAACAGCTTCTTTAGGGCGGAAGCACTGGATCCAGGTAATTCCTGGAGACATGGAACTGCCGGAAGTGGATTGTGTTTCTGCCTCTCAGGGAAACAGCCAAACTGCTCGAATGCTGGCCCCTCCTGGGGAAAATCATCTCAGAGGAAGAGACCGGTTTCCATGTGGAGCTCAAGCCTGAGCAGTCACTCTGGAGCCCCGCAGCTGGCCGGGTCAGGGTCCCAGCCAAAGTGAGGGAACCCGCTTCTTCTGATCAGGGCGGAGCCAAGCAGGGGCTCAGTTCCAACTTCTCCATCAGTCTCAGGATTCTGTCCTCTTTGGGAGACTTGAAGACTGCTTCATGCAGTATGCACATGCCACCGGCACAGAGGGAAACCCTGCCGACTCTCAGGGCAGCGAGACTACGTTTCTAAGAACAGGAATTGTCTGCCTTCTACGCAGCAAGCTCACGGCCATGATGAAGAACACTGGCTCAAGGTCCACCATATACCTGCTGGTGTTTTTTCAGCTCTAAAACGTGAATAACAAAAGGCCCAACAACCTCACAGTGTTGTTAGAAGACATGAATTAGTTAATGGAATCAGAGTGCTTGAAATGAGGCCTGATGTGTCGCTAGCATGGACTAAATGGTCTGCATGGTCATCATAATCGTCAAAGGGGAATAAGCTACGTGTCATCCCCTCTCCAACACTGAGGTTTTATTTATTACTCCAAGTCCGTCTCCCCTATGGAAGAAGAAAGAGGAGCTGGACTGATTGATTACAAAGAGCTCCAATAAACAGTCCCGTGCTAGGGTCATTTTTGTTAGAACCACCTCTCCCACAGTTTTACTAGCCTTACCTCCATCAGGGCCCTTTCTTTCTTCCTTCCTTTCTCTCTTCCTTCCTTTCTCTCTTCCTTCCTTCTTTCTTTCTTTCTGGAAGTTCCCAGGCTCTGAGTGGAATTGGAGCTGTAGCTGCCAGCTTACACCATGGCCACAGCAACTGGGGATCCGAGCCACATCTGCAGCCTATACCACAGCTCACAGCAACACCAGATCCTTAACCCACGGAGCCGGGCCGGAGATCGCATCCTCGTCCTCCTGGATACTAGTCAAGTTTGTTACCACTGCGCCAGAATAGGAACTCCCAAGACCATTTCTATGCAACACCAACAAGGTTGAGATTCAGTCGGTCTTGGCTGACACCCAGCCCTGAAGATCAGTTGCATCTCTGTTAACGCAGCCTCTGCTTAGCATCCTGCTGTGCACCAAGCAGGCCATCCCAGAGGTGGCTTAGCAGTAGGAGAGGACACAGACTTTGGGACGGATACCCCTGGTGAAAATGCCTTGCTATCTAAGGAAGCTTGGATCAAATATTTCACCTCTCAGGCTTGCATTTGGCTTTTGAAGGTGCTGCAGGTTTTAGAAATGATGGGTGCAGTTGTGGTGCGGGGACGGTGTTGGCATGCTTCTTTCCTTGTGCATGGAGAGAAATTCATGCCTCTCTCCTCTTCTTACTTATCCCTTCCCAGGGGAGAAAAAAAAAAAAAGGTGTTTGGGTTTTTTGTTTGTTTGGGGGGGGACATGAGTGGCATGAGAAATTTCCCAACCCAGGGATCAAACTTAAGCCATAGCAGTGACACCACCAGATCCTTAACCCCTAGGCCACCAGGGAACTCCATGAAAGAGTGTTTTATACCATGATGTATTAAAGTCAGAAGTGGGGGGGAGTGAGACAGAGAGACCTGCCTCCTCAACTCTTCTTCTTTCTCACACAGGAGTTTCCTGAAGGAAACCCCACATTTCTTCTGCTATAGGTTTTATTAGGGACCTATCCCTAGAGATAACGTTCTGCCCCTATGAATGTATTGAGTTTGCCACTGGTTTAAATTCCCAATATCTTGTACACTGAGCCATGAATGTGGGAAAAGATACAAGAAGAGAAATTTGGGGGTGTAAAATAATGCGTGGAGAAAGGGCCTTCTGGTATACTCAAGTGGTCACTAAGTTTTATGATACTTTGTGAGGTGTAGGTTGGTGAATTGAACCTCATCCTGGGCTACACTTTCTGCTGCTTCCTTTTTTTTTTTTTTTAGCACTGCACTCTCAGCATATGGCATATGGAATCTTCCAGGCTAGGGGTCAAATCGGAGCTGCAGCTGTGGGCCTATACCACAGCCACAGCGATACCAGATCTGAGCCGAGTCTGCAGCCTACACCACAACTCATGACAATGATGGATCCTTAACCCACTGAGCAGGGCCAGGGATTGAACCCGAGTCCTCACGGACACTAGTCAGGTTCGTTACTGCTGAGCCACAATGGGAACTCTAAGGCCACACACTTTGAATCCTAGGTTTGCTAATAACGAACCATGTGACCGCAGGCAAATGATTCTACTAGGTTCCCTTAGAGGAAGGGCATAATATGTGTTCCTATAATCATAAGCATTAGAATTTAAAAGATCCACATAGGAGTTTCCGCTGTATTGCAGCAGGTTGAGATCCAGCGTTGTCTCTGCGGCAGCACAGGTTTGATCCCTGGCCAGGGAACTTCCATATGCTGCAGGTTCAGCCATAAAAAAAATCAAAAAGAATAAAAGACCCATATGACTCCCTGGGAGGCAGTGAGGAAAGGGCTGTGGGTGCCAGTTCCCCTTCACATCTGGCATTTGGGGCATGAGCTTGGGAAGGTTTTCCGATGCTCATCTAGACCTTTAAATTATGTTAAAGCTTTGAGCTACATTCGGCTATCAGTTTCCTGTATCTTACCTTTCCATCAGCTGGGCCAAACTGTGAGAGAAAACGTCATTTGTTCACTCAAAAAAGCCCAATTTTTTTTTCAAAAAGAAAAAATTATGGAAGGCCAACTTTGTACCAGGCAATGTTCTAAATACTCAGGATACAGCATGAAAAAAAAACAAAATTCCTGTCTCAGATCAAATACAAGCAGCAGGGAGGAGGATCCACGGAGCATGACTGATATTTTATATATAAACCTTAAAGGGGAGCTAAGCATGCAAATGTTTCAAAGGTTTTGAAATTGCAATCAATGAAGTCCAGCCTTATTTAGTCCTTCTATGTGTAGCGCTCTAGAGCTAAACCACGGCAAACCCCAGAGGGGTCCCCTGTACAGCCAAGAGAGGGCACAGAAGATGCTGAGCACAGCATCTGGGCCCCGTCAAGACCAAGTGCGACGTGAGCTGCAGTGGGAGAGCAGAGGATGAGTTCAGAGCCTGCTCACTCTCCAGTCCTGAGGCTTTTGACTGGGACTGCAGTTCAGAATCATCTGGAAAGATTTTTTTTTTTTTTAAGATGGCACCTGTGGCATATGGAAGTTCCCAGGCTGGACTAGGGGTTGAACTGGGGCTGCAGTCACTGGCCTATGCCACAGCCCCAGGCACACTGGATCCAAAGCTGTGTCTGCAAACGAAGCGGCAGCTTAAGGCAACACCGAATCCTTAACCCACTGAGCGAGGCCAGGGATCAAACCTGCATCCTCACGGACACTATGTCAGGTTCTTTTACTGCTGAGCCACAACGGGAATTCCTGGAAAGTTTTTTTTTTTTTTTTTTTTTTTAAATACAGGGTCCCCCAGCCCACTCCCAGAGACTCCAACTTGATTGATCCAGGATGAGGCTCACCTGGTATCTCCTTAGGGCTCCCAAAGTGATTGCCAAGTACAGCCAGGATGAGGGACCTCTGCCCAGAGGTACCCTCGGGGCTCTGCTCAGCCATGACACCAGGAGGAGGGACAGTGGTGGACCCAGTGCTGGAGAACGGAGCTCTGGGACAACATTCAAGAGAGACTGAAAGCTCATCTTTTGCTGGAGTCCTCCCCTTGGTGTGGCTTTGGGGATTGTTTCACCCTCTGGGAACAGCTCTCAAGGAGAATCAAGGAGAAAAACGACCATTCCTGCTCTAGGACCTCTCATCCTTGAAGGACAGACTAGAAAGATGAGGCAAAGGGCAAAGCCAAGCCCCCAGAATAGCCTGCTCTTCCCTCTAGTCCAGGTCAAAACAGCTGTCAGGGCCTCAACCACTCACATCTGCTCCTGCCCAGCTCTCCCCCACCCCGGCCCCCACTAACCTGAGACCAACACCCAATGTAAATATATCTGAAAACAATAACAAAAGCATGTATCCATGCTCCCATACACAAGGCACTCCTTTAAATACCTAACATGCATCACCCCACTTGGAACCCCCATCCCTACCTTTATTTTACAGATGAGAAGCCAGGTCACAGAGAGCAGGTAAATTGCCTGATGTCACACAGCTGGCAAAGAGCGATAGATCTTTCAAATAAGGCCCTTCTGACTCCTAGGCAGTCACGGACATGGGTGCTTGGTGGGGAAACACCAATAAAGAATGCATAAGACTGTAATTGGAGAATGTCTCTGCTGGAATTTTTAACACTTGCTGCCCTGGAGCGATGCTTGGAGGGCTGCTGGCCATGGGATGGCGTCTCACAGCAACAGAGGGTACAAGGCCTTCGGCCGTGGTCCGGGGTGGTGGTGATGGGATGGTGGTGAAAACAGTTTACATCTGTCAGGCAAGTCCTGGGGGAATCCTAAGCTTTCTACTAAGAAGACTTTGGAGGGTTAAGTTCTCGTCTCCAGGGGCTTATCAGAGAAATCCCCTTCGCTAGAAGGTGAATCAAACCAGTGGGCAGCCCCGCTGAGCGTGTAGCCAGAACTTGATTCAGACACCAGGGGATGAGCAGAGGTCAGTAAGGCTGGAGGAAGGGAAGTCTGAAGGGACGCCTCCTGCTCTGCTTCCTGGGAGCTGCTCGCAGGCAGGGTGAGGAGGTCACCCCCAGGAGATGGCTTCTGTCTGTGAATCTGGACATCACAATAATCTTTCCCCTCCCCAAAAACATCCTTGACATGCACTATATTTGTGCATAATAAAAATGGCACGTCGGGCTGCAAAGTCTAAGCTACACATGTTCTTCTGACCTCTCCTGCCAGTTCTCAGCAGGTCTTAATTGCACAGTGCAGTCGATCCTACAGATGGACCCTTCGTCTCTGGTCGTCCAAGGTCAGCACTGGACTAGAGAAGAGTTCCTGGCCCTTTGCACCAAAATCTAAGTAGCTACTCTGAGTCAGCAGGGAGTGTCGTTTTTGTTGAAGGAGCCAGCCTCTCACCATGAAAGTCTTTTATTACCACCAGACTGTCTCAAGTTATCTGTTTGTTAGGGGAAGAGCAAGGAGCTCCATTTTTCTTCCATCACACCTATCACTCCCAGTGGCCCTCATTCAGAGGCAAGTGATACATTTCCCAGAACATGTTCAAAGTTCTCAGACTCAGTCTGAATGGTTCTGTTTCCCTCAATATGCCTGGCTCCCTCCTTCGTTCACAGCCCCTGACTTTAGCCTCCTCTACCTTGATGCACCACCTGACCACCTTCCTGGTTTCCCGTCTTTGGCTTTGTGTCCTGAGCTTGCACATCTCATCCCTCTGGCAGTGCTCCCCATGGACTGATAATTCAGTAATAAATTTTCAGTTTTGTGTGTCCAAGGCACTTACCCATGGCATCAGATCTAAGAGGGAAACCCTTGATGCCTGGGTTCCATTGCTTCTTGTTCACCATGACAACTGGAAAATTTTTGACTCGAAGACTTTTCAGTTCTATTGAGTGGGCACCTATTATACATCTGTCATACACCTTCTAGGTGTACAGCCCTGGGATGTTGATCTAGGTGATGGACAGAGGGCTCAGGCTGTTGGCACTTAAAGAGACAAGCCATTGAACAATCATCAGTATTGAGGCTGCAAAGAACAAAGAACTTTATTAGGGAATCTTAAGAACTGTGATTTCAAAGACACAGATTCAGGTAAACCTCAAAGAGTTCTGGGAAAGAGTCAGGGGCTGTACAAAAGGTAAAAACCACAAGGTTGTTCAAGGATTATGATTGATCTTGATGCGAGAAAGGAAATATTAGTCCCTTTTTTTTTTAAATGGCCAAGCCACATCTTCAACCCACTTCACAGCTTGCAGTAATGCCATATCCTTAACCCAATGAGTGAGGCCAGGGATTAAACTTGCATCCTCACAGAGATTACGTCAGGTCCTTAACCCACTGAGCCACAGTGGGAACCCTGGAAATACTGGTCTTTAAGGGTTAGGCTGTCATGAGTTATTTAGGGTAAGGGCACCATTAAGTATCTTGAGTTTCTGGGACACGGGGCAGATATTCTGGATGCCTACATTAAGAAAGGAGTGGTTAAAGTTCATAGTCCATCTGGGCTGAGATGTGCATAAGTCACCTTTCCTCAGTGTACCTCTCCCTCTCCTCCCCACCCCGCTCCATTTCAGAGAGCTCTCTTAGCAACACCAGCTCCCTTTTATCTTCCTTTCACATAGAGAAATTCTTAATATGTAACCCGTGGACTCCTGGGATTACATGGATGATTCCAAGTTATCTGAAAACAAAGCATACATTTTTTTTCCTCATCCTACACTATAAATTACCTATCTGGAAAAGCATTTGCATGTCAAATGATATTATTAAGTTCCCGTTTTATTCTAAGAAATGCTATCATGGTGGTCACCATTTTATGATAGCTAGAAGAGGACCTCAGTGACGGCAAAGAAGAAAACATGACTGCCATTAAGATTCTATAGGTGGTTGGTCTACCTCAGTCCCAGCTTGAACTTGAAAATATCATCATAGCTCACATATTTCCTCTCATACTTTCACATGGGGCTCCAGTGTAGCTCTCATACTTTCACGTGGGGCTCCAATGTAGCTGTCCTTCTGTATGACTATGACCTTGCCAAGGAACACTTATAGCCAGCCTCACCGAAGTGACACTGACCCTTACCCATCCTTAGTCTAACACTGAAGAGTGTGTCATTGGCAAAAAAAAAAAACAAAAATGAACCCAAAGCAAAAACTAGCAGCATTCTCCTAGAGAACAACAGCAACAACAGTGAAAATTTAAAGTGATGCAATAAGAATAATGGTTAAAGGAGTTACCTTGTGGCTCAGTAGGTTAAGTGTCCCGTGTTGTCACTGCCATGGCTCTGGTTTCGGCTGTGGCATTGGTTCAACACCTGGCCCTGGGTGGGCCAAAAAGAGAAAGAAAAATAAAAAAGAGTAATGGTCAACCTTTAAGGAGCACTTATTAGGTGTCAGGCATCCTGCCAAGGACTTTGCATACCATAGTTCCCTTCTTTATCTTAACAAACCCATGCATTATCATTCTTCACACTTTTCAGATCCTCTGAGGCCTGAGGAGATTAAGTAACATGCCCAAGGCCACACAGCTGGAAAGGGGTAAGCCAAGATGCGCTTAAGATAAACCGATCACAGAGGACTGTGGCGCTGAGCTCTGGGACCTCACCACCATTGGAGGGGAGGAGTCATATGTTCTATTATTAGCATTAGAAAATTTCCATGGAACTGCCAGTGAGCTGATGTGGGTCCTCGAGGTGGCTGAGCAGTTGAGAACTGCCCTCTGCTCTCTTTGACCCATTAGTGAAGGCATCAACTCCACACCTGTGTCCACATTAGCTCTTCTGTCTTCTTGGTTGACTTGCCTCCGAGTCTCAGCACTACCAGCTTCTTCCCCTTTCCTAAGAGTATCTATGTAGACTTACAACTGCCTCATGGTTTGTGAATCAGATGGATCATTTGTGAAAATCATGTTGAACTTGGAGAAATCTGCACTTCAAGAAAATGTGTAAGACAGACTCATGGACTTCAAAAACAAACCTATGGGTGTTCAAAAATCATCACGACCAAATTTTATTCTAAAATTTGAATGTGACGATTTTTGTACACCTATAAATGTAATAAAATTCATTAAGTAATTAAAAAAAAAAAAAAACTATGGTCACCACAGGGGGAAAGTGCCAGGGAGGGAATGGATTGGGGGTTTGGGATTGGCATATGCACACTATTGTCTGTGGAATGAGTGGTCTGAAGGAACCTGCTGTATAGCACAGGGAAAAGAATGGATATGTGTATATGTGTAACTGAACCACTTTGTTAAGTTGTCAAAACATTGTAAATCAACTATCATTCAATCAAACTTTAAAAAAAAAAGAAATTCAGGAAGTGCCCCAACCCGGAAACCTTATCTGGAAGACGTAGAAGATGCTATGTGAGGATAAAATTCTGTGATGTTAACTTTTCCCTGTACTTCTCAGTCCTGCCCTCTGCCTGGACTCTACCAAGTCAACGAGCGATAAAAAAAAGTGAAACTGACAGCACTTAAGACTTGAACCCAGCATAAACCCAGACTGGGACTTGAACCCTCAGTTTTTAAATTAGAATCATTCACCCCGTGTCTGGACCTCCTAAGGTTCAGGTTCTTTGTGCCTCAGCAGAGAAGGAATTCAGCAAGAGACAAAGTGACGGGCAAGAAATAGATTTATTAAGGTAAGCTGCTTGTGAGAGATACAAGCAGACAGGTAAAGAGCCTCTGCCCAGAGGATTAGATGGGCTATAGTCTTATAATCCAAAGGAACTAGGAGTGGGAGAAGACTGCCTCTTCCACTTTCTTTGAGTAGTAGCATCTCCTTGTTATCTAAGAGAGTATTTGACCCTATAAGGTCAAGCTAGGACTGTCCTGGTGCTTATTCAAATCAGCAGAAGGGCCATCCTTGAACTCCAACCCTCAGTCCTAAGGGCCAGTATCTTGCTGAACTTGAATGCCTGCCTCATTTTATCTTTCACTTAACGACCATGCTTTTATTTGTGGTTTTGTAGTTAAGCAAGCCTGCTTTGTTCTGATGGTTTTTTGAGTGATTATTAACTTACAGTGGTCTCCCAAAGTTCCTTAGGTTTCCCTCTCTATATATGGGCCCCTACCGGGACTTCTGCAACTACCTGTGTAACTGTCCCACTCTATATCTATCAAAAGCTTTCTCTGTGCCCTGCCCTCAGTGGGGAAGGGTGATATAACCTGAGACAAAAGCTCAGTTGCTTTTCAGATGCCCGCCTTATGGCCGTAGCAGTCACCACCATCTTAAAAGCCTTGAGAGGGAAAAAATCAAGAGCTGAGCCCTGAACCAAGTGACATATAGGTATTAAATACAAGATAAAGAAGACTGGGCTGAGAAGGGAAGATAATCTATTAGATATTTGGGAGAGGGGACTGAGAGAATTAGTTATTTGGGGTAAATCTCTAAGGAAGGAACCATGCCCCCCCTAGTGGTTGAAAGTCGGGAAGGAGAGGGGCTCATAGAAATTCCAAATGACCTGGGGAGTTCTCGAGCAGAGCAGATCTGTGCCTTCCCTCCCAGTGTCCTCTGGAGAATCTGCAAGCCTTTCAGAGAAGCTGTTTCCAGCAAGCATGGATGTGGTGAGTTTGCAATGGTGAAGGGAAGAATCTTGCTGGATGGGCTCAGAGTGGCCTGGAAGAGTGAGACCCTGTAGACACCAGTTTGTTAAGAGTTTCAACCCCGAGAGTTTCAATGCCATCAAGGGAAGAACAGAAATCCTGGGAGAGGGTGGCTGACCCAAAAGTGCTTGGGACCAGGACAAGGTGGTCACAAAGAGCACTACCCATCCATAGGAGGCCAAATAGAACCACAGAAGCAAATGCCAACGCTCACTGACAAGGAACAGCTTAGTTAAGACACTTCATCAGAGGTCAGAAGATGATCATGGACCAGAGGCCCCACGTCCTTTTGATGCCCGTCCTCTGAGGAGAAGCAAAAGAAAAATAAAGTAAGCATTCAGAAGTCATTGTACGTTTATCTCCAAAATTTTAAGCAAGACTTGGCTGACCCTCCTTGTCGTTTTTGCAAGATTGAGTTCTCCACTATCCCTGGAATTTGGATTAGGAGAGCTAAGACTCTCTTTTATCTAGAAATAAAACAAGTTAACGTTGCTTAGGAACCTGAGCTTTGAAAACTGTTGTGATTATGAACATTCACTACCCGATATTTACTAATGGCATTGCCAAGGGGGGCAGGGGAAATAGCTGTACAGACAAGTTCATTATGACACCATGGTTTAACTGTTTTGGGTCTTGGAGAAGTGGGGAGAAAAAAAATAGAAGCAACCCTTCTATCAAATGGCACCCTTCCCAAAACATTAAATTTCTTCCAGTATTTGGAAGCAGGTCATTGAACTGGCAGCTATTTCCCTTCAACTTGCAATAGGATGTAACCACTGATGTTTCTTGATGCAACCAACTCTTGGTTTCCATCTATTTTCAACTTACACTGTCGAAGAAGAAGTCCTATTTTGAAAGTCCCATTGGGATACTTTACTGGCCATCCATATCTTCAGAATGATGAATGGTTTCATTGCCAAGCAAAACTTCACTTAGAGGGAAAGAATTGTTCTCAGGGCACAAAAAGAATGCCTTCGTTGCTTGGAAATACATCTGGGTTAAGGGGGACCATTTTTCTCCCTCTCACAGCATTCCCACCTAGGCTCATAAAAATAGTCACTTTTGCCCCCCTCCCTCTACATTCTCTTTTTCTTGCTGATGGGAGAGGAAGTGCCTGGCATCAACTGGTGCACTTTTGTCTGCAGAGCAAAGGATAAAGTGTCTCCACCCAGTCAGTTCCTTTTGTTTTTTTCTCTCTGGCCATGCACCTCCACAAAAGTATGTTTTTTTAAGTTCCTACAAGGAAACATCTCTATTCCAGTTGGATACTTTAGTTCCAGGGGAGAGGGGTTTGTGGAAAGTCTGTTCAGACTACAAAACAAGCCATGCCTTCATTCCAATTTCACCGGTAATAAAGGCTGATATTTGATCTGCCCCATTTGAGTGCCATGTACTTCTCTCAAGTGGTTGTAAACTCAGAAGTGGGAGAAAGGATATAATTTATTGCCCCCCTTAAACCCTGAAAGAGCTGGTATAGTGCTTCCTGAAGATAGTAAATTGGGAAAATAGCCATAAACTCTTCTCCTCCCTGTATCTACATCTCATAAGGTGGTTCCTCTCACTGATTGTTGCCTTTTTGGTCCATGCCTTGATTCTGGTCTTTGCCCAGTAGGACAGGAGGGACAGAAGCAAAAGTGACACACGAAAACTTGAAAAGCACTTGGGCTCTGTTCTCATAGGCTTGTTCTGGTTTCTCCTGGAAGCCAACCACCTTGTGAACAAGCCCAGGCTAGTCTGCTGAAGAATAAGAGACCACGTGGAGAGAGGGTTCAGACCTCCCAACCGCAGAGGTCGGGCTGGTCATCGCAAGCCAGCTGATCTTGCCAACCCACCAGCATTAATGCAGAAGCATGAACAAGCCCAGGAAATATAAGCAGAGTCCAGTCCAGGCCACAGGAACCACCAGCAAGCCCTTCCCAAACTGCCCACCTACACAATCATGAGCCAAACAAATGGCTGCCGTTGAAGACACTAAATGTTGGGGTGGTTTGTCAGACAGCAGTGGAGAGCTGATGCAGTGAGAAGAGAAGGGGTGGGTTTCACTGCTGTCTACAATGCTGGGCTTGAGTGTCAGACCCAGCTAATCAATTTGTTTTATCGAGAAACAGGAATGGGTACAACCTCTGGACTGGAAGAAAATATTTGCAAATGATGTGACCAGAAAGTTCTAATTTGAAAAGATAACTTGCACTTCAGTGTTCACAGCAGCACTGTTTACAACAGCCAAGACATAGAAGCAACTTAAATATCCATCAAGAGATGAATGTGTCGTCAACCAGAGTTCTTGGCCTTCTTTAATTGCTAGAAACTGACAAGAGGCCAGGCAAGAAATTCAGGCAAGGTTTTACTGAGGCCTCTGCTGCGACAGTGGGGGAGTGAAAACTAGCAACGCTTTCCCTTCTTTGCTTTCGCACTCGCACACTTTCTCCCCAAGTTGGGGATGAACTGATTCCTTACATGGGGGTCCAGACACTGAGCCAGAGGGGTGACTTAGGTGGTTTGCCCACCTCTTTGGCGGTGTTATATGCACACACCTGGCTTTTTGCTCTCTGCTCTTCAGAAGTAGCAGTTAGGAGTTCCCGTCGTGGCTCAGCGGTTAACGAATCCGACTAGGAACCATGAGGTTGCGGGTTCGATCCCTGCCCTTGCTCAGTGGGTTAAGGATCCGGCGTTGCCGTGAGCTGTGGTGTAGGTCGCAGACTCGGCTCGGATCCTGCGTTGCTGTGGCTGCGGCGCAGGCCAGTGGCCACAGCTCCGATTAGACCCCTAGCCTGGGAACCTCCACATGCCACGGGTGCGGCCATAAAATGACAAAAGGCAAAAAAAAAAAAAAGTAGCAGTTAGGTTTTCAGTTTTTTTTGGATCTCGTTGTGCATAATTTTTCCTAACTGTGCATGCACATAGTTATTTTTCATCCCTCTGTATTTTCTTTGTGTTTTGTTGCTCAAGGAAGTGTTTGGAGGAGAGACGTTTGTCTAGGCACAAGCACGGCAGCAATTGCAGCAGAAGATCCCATATCTCAGCATGTCTCAAACAGATAAAGATGTGACTTATTTATACACTAGAATATACACTCAGGCATAAAAGAATGAAATCATGCCATTTGCAGCAACACGGATGGACTTAGAGATTACTATACTAAGTGAAATAAATCAGACAAAAACAAATATATGATATCACAAGTGTAATCTAAAAACAATACAAAGGAAATTACTGATAAAACAGAAACAGACAGACATAGGAAACATACTTAGAGTCAGCAAAGGGGAAGTGCGGGGAAAGGATAAATTGGGAGTATGGGATTAAAAAGAAAAAAAAAAGAAAAGAAACAAGAGCAGACTCTGAAGTGCTTCTCTAGAGAGGTTTACCATCAGCTTTTAGAGAACAAATCTTAAAGCCTCTGACTAAATTGCTAGCAAACTAAGGACAATTCATTTTCAGAATTATTTGACAGGGATAAATTCTTAGTGGGCACATTTGGCAAGTTGGATAAGACAATAATTAGAATTTAAGCCCATATTCACCATTATGGATGTTGCCACAAAGCCCCAAGCATTTCAACTCTTCTCACTGTTCTGAAAGAGCTAAGAGGTGGAAAATTGTCCAGTTTCCCTGTTCAGAAGATTTGCTTTTGTAGACTGTTGTCCACAGTGACACCTTGTCAGTTGATCTGCAAGCAGAAATCTGTAGACCCCTGTAGCCGGGGCAGAATTCTTGGGCTGTTTACTATTGTGTGGACAGCCTTATAACTGAACTGGATTCGAAATTCTCACTTTGCTGACATAGCGGCATCAAGAATGCAGAGAACTTGCCCACACTGACCTCATTAACTCTAGGACAAAGGGGATTATACCAAACAAATTAAACTCAAAAAGTCTTAGGGAAACTGGAGCTCCTTGACACACAGCTGACCGTGTCTAGCAAAGCGAGCTCTGGGACTGATGATGTGGTTTGTTACTTATCTTTGAGAGCCGCTGTGTGGGGGACTTGATGCCAACAAGACAATGTTGAAATTGATTAGATGGCAGAGAAGATGCTGTCATGCAAAGACAGTTCTGAAAATTTAATTCCTTATTTAGTCAAATAGCAGCAGGCTTCCTGCTGAAATTTACATTTCAGTAGAATTTAAATTTACATTTTTACTCATTTGCAAAATTTGGATTTATTGCTTTTTTTAAGGAAGTGGCCATTAATGTTTCTCGGGGAAAAAAATAAGAAATAATCTTTGTAAATCTTGTTTTTATAGTTTGTCTCTATGAAGGAAATCAACTTCTTATGCAATGAAATAAATCACAAATAAAATTTCATTTGTATGTGTTTTCATGCCTATCAATACCGACAGTTTTCATCAGACAGTCAGAAGGGGAAAAGGGATGAAAATAATTGCTATACATACAGATGGCCACCAGGCACATGGAAAGATGCTCAATGTCACTAATTACTAGAGAAGTGCCAATCAAAACTACAATCAAATATCACCTCCCACTAGTCACAATGGCCATCATCAAAAAGTCTGTCTTTTTAGGGCCCTACCTGCAGCATATGGAAGTTCCCAGGCTAAGGGTTGAATCGGAGCTGCAGCTGCCGACCTAAGCCACAGTTACAGCCACTTGGAATCCCGGCCGCGTCTTTGACCTATACCACAGCTCACAGCAACACTGGTTCCCTAACCCGCTGAGTGAGGCCAGGGAGCAAACCCGCATCCTCATGGATACTGGTTGGGTTCGTTACCACTGAGCTACAAAGGGAACTCAAAAAAAAAAAAATCAACCTACGAACCTACATCTTTTGCAGATTCCTAACCTGCTTGCTTCTAAACCATCACCTAGAGACCTGGGCTTCCACTAAAGCCTACCACCTGCTTTCTCCAATGACCGTTTGTGGGTGGCTCCTCTTCATATTTGAGGAGACCCACGCACCCTCGGTCAGTCCTCCTGTGAGCTATTCTATTGTGTGAGCCTTAGCCCAGAGTTGTCCTATGTCATAAATATGCATTTTCCTCATCAAAACCATATGGTGCTGGCACAAAGACAGAAATATAGATCAGTGGAACAGGATAGAAAGCCCAGAATTAAATCCACGCATCTGTAGTCAACTAATTTATGACAAAGGAGGCAAGAATATACATTGGACAAAAGACAGCCTCTTCAATAAGTGGTGCTGGGAAAACTGGACAGCTACATGTCAAAAAATGAAACTAGAACACTTCCTAACACCATGCACAAAAATCAACTCAAAATGGATTAAAGATCTGGATATAAGACCTGATACTATAAAACTCTTAGAGGAAAACATAGGCCAAACACTCTCTGACATAAATGATAGCAACATCTTCTCAGATCCATGTGTCAGAGTAAGGACAATAAAAAGAGAAATAAACCAATGAGACTTAATTAAACTTCAAAGTTTCTGCACAGCTAAGGAAACCCTAAACAAAACGAAAAGACAACCCACAGAATGGGAGAAAATATTTGCAAATGAATCAACTGACAAGGGATTAATCTCCAAAATTTACAAACACCTCCTACAGCTCAACACCAAAGAAACAAACAACCCCATCCAAAAATGGGCAGAGGATCTAGGCAGACAGTTCTCCAAAGAAGAG
>PVHT021183646.1:8230834-8279946 GCA_004024745.2 Catagonus wagneri
GATGTTCAACATCGCTCCTCATTAGAGAAATGCAAATCAAAACCACTATGAGGTACCACCTTACACCAGCCAGAATGGCCATCATCAAAAAGTCTACAAACAATAAGTGCTGGAGAGGGTGTGGAGAAAAAGGAACCCTATTACACTGTTGGTGGGAATGCAAATTGGTGCAACCACTGTGGAAAACAGTATGGAGATTGCTCAGAAAACTCAAAATAGAATTACCATTTGATCCACAATCCCACTCCTGGGCATCTATCTAGAGGAAACCATGACGCAAAAAGACACTTGTACTCCAGTGTTCATTGCAGCACTCTATGCAATAGCCAGGTCATGGAAACAGCCTAAATGCCCATCGACAGAGGAGTGGATAGGGAAGATATGGTACATACACACAATGGAATGTTACTCAGCCATTAAAAGGAATGAATTACCAACATTTATAGCAACATGGACAGACCTAGAAATTATCATGCGAAGTGAAAACAGTCAGACAATTAGACAGCAACACCCAATGCTATCGCTTACGTGTGGAAACTAAAAAGACACAATGAACTTCTTTGCAGAACAGACAATGACTCACAGATTTTAGAAAACCTTTGGTTTTTCAAATAAGACAAGCTGAGGGGTGGGGGATGCACTGAGGGTTTGGGACGCAAATGCTATCAAATTGACTTGTGATGATTTTTGTACACCTATAATTGAAATAAAATCCATTAAGTAAAAAAAAAATATATATATATGCATTTTCCTGCTCACAGTCAATGTTTGGGTTGGAGGGTTCCCAATTCAGGACACCCCTTGCCTCCTCTGATACAAAACCAAGGAAGAAATAAGCCAAGGAGTCAGGCAGTGAGGATTTCAAAGGTTACCTTCACCACGGTTCTGGCTATCGGAGAACAAGGCTTAAGCAAGTGACAACAATTAGTTTCCTGATGCCACACCCCAGGACTGGGCAGACTGGCCTGCCTGGTCACAGACAGTGCTGAACACCCGTCGGCTCCTCCGTGACACCTGTCCCAGAAAAGACCTACAGCAAGGAGGAGTAGAGAGAGGGTGCTTTCTGCAGGCAGGTAGAAAGAGAAAAAAACAGGAAGGGGCCAAGTCAGGGACATTCAGTCCCTTCTCCAAATTAACCAACCAGGTAGGTCTCTGTTCCCCGAGAAGAAGAGTGATAGAGCAACAGAAAGAGACTGCAATGGATGACCTTCCATGTGGAGTGCGAGCTAAGTGCCACCCCAACCCCCTCAGCCCCCCACATTCTGCTCAGCTGCCAACCTGATTGGGCTTACTTATGCATTTCTGGTGCTATAATTCTGGAGAGGGAAAAAAAAATAACTTCCATTTCCAGCCATGCTGTCTTCGCAAGCAGTTGAAAGTAACTAATGGGGAATGTTGTCACTGTTGGAAATGAACAACTTACATGTTTGGGACGTGCCCGGGAAGATCCCATGTCACATTCTGCACATGACAGCATGGGGCACGGGAGAAGAGGGACGGGATGGGAGCAAGGAGCTGACCCATAAAACCAACTTGATGGCAGTTCCTTTTGTCTTCCAGAAAAACAAAGTGCGCAAACTGCCAAAAGTTTTTGCTGACTCCTGGCTTCTTTGCTTTTTACATCTAGTGCTGTTGTTCACCCTTGGGATTTACGGTAATTCTTACTCCCTAAAAGATATCTCTCTAAGAATGCCCATAAATTTAGGAAGCGCTGTTTCGATTTTCCTCACTAATTATTTTCCCTCTCAGTTATTTCCCATCAGCAATTTTTAAAGTCCGAGGGCGTTTCTTAGATACAGAGACATATGAGACATAGGGCAGTGGGATTCTGTAGGCATCTAATTCAGGGTAAATCAGGCATTTGCATTGACAGAGAACCTCCTGTGCACAGAAGACCATTCTAGATGCCACGGGAGACCCAGGGGAAAAGAAAAGTGGAACCTGACCTTGAAGAGATAGCCAGTCCCAAGGCTACATCCCATGAATATAAAATAACTCAGCAAAGCAAGGGCTTTTGAATGCAGTCATTTCCGTTAAGAATATTTCCCACTGCATCAGACAGGGTCCTCTGGATGAGTGCGTGATTCTTTCTGTTCTCTGTAAAAGGAAAATCTAGACTTCCACTGATAAATTCGTTTGTTTCCAACCCATGGACTATGAAAATCTTACAAATTCATCATGATTTCCCTTTTCACTTTGCCTGCTAGGGAGCTCAATGCTGACATCCAATCCACCAATTTAGCAATTTTATAGGACCTGGTAGCAGGCAGTTTACATACTGATCTTAGTTTTATTTGATTTTCCAGTCCTCATGGTCTCTCAGCCTGGATTTCTTCATCTACTCATGCTCCGTTGCAGACTCCCTGGCCTCCACCGATCCACGATTTTAGAAAGAAACCCCACTTATCTTCCTCTGCTTCTCTGCTCATGCTGTCAGAAGATGTTCATAATTAGATAGCGCTGGCAGATGCCCACACAGGCAAGTGGATAAGAGGGGCCTGACATGAGGTGGTTTGACTGTGGGTAAAAGGAACAGACTAGAGAAAAATTCCTAAAAGAGGGACAGAGAGAAGAACAAATCACTCACAGTGCAGAAGAATAGTGAGCATTATAGAATGAAAAGTCGCCATAATCAAGGACTTCCCAGGGCCTGGACTGAGGTGGGAGGGTGGGCGGACAGAAAAGAGTGGGGCACTTGGGTGTGCCATGGACAGTGGAGTCACAGCGAGGAGAAAATACATTCCATGCAATGCAGGAAACACACTGACTCGTTTGTTACTGTCTCCCACACCTGCCACGTGGTGGGCACTCAGCAAAAATATGTCCACAGCAGGGATGGTCCATCAGTAATCTGCTCCTTGGTTGGGTCCTTTCTAGTTTCCTGTCATTCGCGGTGAACTGGTGTTTGAGAAGGCAGAGAAAAGTCAGGGGCTTCTACTGAGCACAGATCTAACGCTGGTGAGCCTTCAGCACATCGGGCTGGCCAATACGCCAGCCCGACAGACTGATACCTTATTATTCATGATTTTGCAGCACTTAATATCTCACCATACAGGCTGCAGAGCCAGATACCTTGAGTTCATATTCCAGCTGCACTGCTTGGCATCTGTGGGACCTTAGACAAGTTGCATCAATACTCTTGGCCTCACTTATCTCAACTGTTCCATGGGGATAAGAATAGTAGCAGCTAAAGGGGACTTGTGTTGTAATGACTGGTCGAACCGAGCTATGTACCTGGTATATAGTGAGTATTCTATCTGTAAGCCATTATTATTTCTACCTTGAGACGTGGTCAGCCATGGTCCATACCTGTATGGGTGGTGCTGCAGACTCTGCCATCTGGAGTGGAAAAGACACTGGGAGCTGGGGGCAGACCAGGAGGGGGCATGCAGGGTCTGGGAACAGAACAAGCGCTAGAGAAAAGGTGGACGTCTAGTGTGGAAGCCAGAACGGGGCACAGGTGGGGGTGGAGTCAAAAAGGACCGGTGTGTGCCAGCAGAGCCTGTATCTGGAGGATGTACCCTGAGTCTCCAGGCTGGGGTTCAATCATGAGAACCCGTGTCTCTGAATCAGGCTGGAAACAGCAAGTCGGAAGCCCAGACCTGGAGGATCTAGCACACCAGGGAGGGTTCTTGATTCCTGGCTCTCTCCGACTAGAAATTCCTATTCCTTCCAGGGGGGAAAAGAAAAGAAAAATCTCAGTCCCCACCCCATCCCTGGGCATCCAGTGTTTTGTAAACACCGCCATTCACCTAAGCATGCAGGCCAACTGCCTTAGAACCACCTAGTGTTCTCTCTTGCCCCCACGCAGAATTGCTGCCAAAATACGGCTTGAATCCAGCTGCTACTCTCCATCTCCTCCACAGGGGGCCTAGGCCAGACCACCATCACCTCATGCCCACTGAATGGGCAAGACCGTCCTCACCTGTCCCCTAGGAGTTTCCTCTTTCTTCCTACTATCCATTCATCATATGACAAGTAGAATGAATGTTTTTCTTTTTTTTCTTTTCCTTTTTTAGGGCTGTGCCTGCGGTACATGGAAGTTCCCAGGCTAGGGGTCAAATCAGAGACATAGCTGCCAGCCTACACCACAGCCACAGCCACAGCAACACACTAACCAAGCTGCATCTGTGAACTATGCTGCAGCTTGTGGCAATGGCCGGATCCTTAATCCACTGAGCGAGGCCAGGGATCAAACCCACAACCTCATGGATACTAGCTGGATTCTTAACCCGCAGAGCCACAGTAGGAACTTCTAGTGCGATTTTTTTTTTTTTTTTTTAATGTCAGTCTCATCACGCCATCTCCCTAAAACTCTCCACTGGCTTTGTATTGCCCTTGAATTAAATGCAAATGTAATTTCCTCTAACCCACGAGGCCCTAGTCACGGGGCCTCTGCTAACCTCATCTTCCACACCCCTTCCTCTCTTGCCCTATGACTCAGCGCTGTCGCTCTTCTCCCTGTTTCCCAAACAGGCCAGGTTTTTAACCACTTTATGAGTCCTGGCACTAGCTGTTCCCTCTGCGCTCCAGTCTTTTTCCAGCATTGGTGTCCCCTTATCATTCAGACCTCAGCCCAAGGGTAAGACCTCCCCCAACCACAGCATCCCACCTCATCTCCCCTTGCTTCACTGCCCTGAAAACCACCAGGGTTGCTCGTGTCCCCTCCCAGCAAGAAGGTGAGCTCTAGGGAAGCAGGCACCTGACTGCTCCTCAGGTGCCGAGAACAATGCCTGGCCCGCACGCAGGTGGTGTCCAACAAGTACTTGTCAAGAGAGCATCTTAGTCAACCAATCAGGCGCTGCCCCCAGGGCCTGGGGTGGTTTTGAGGCTGCAAGTGAGTACGGGGAGAGGCGGGAGGAGACCAGGGAGGATGTAAGCAGGAAAGTTCAACTGGATATGGCAAAGCCGCCGCCTTGGGAAAGCAACGTGTGCACCATGCCAGGCACAGCTCCTTGGACGGAGCAAGTCAAGGGTACAGAGGAATTCAACGGAATTGTTCTGCTCACAGACCTCCAGGGGCCCCTACCATGAGCACGGCACTAGAGGTAAGGCCAGACATGAGTAAAAGGCGGCCCCTGCCTCAGGGAGCTCCTGGGCTGTGGCCCCACAGCAGAGCCGGCGTCCGGTGCGGTCCATACCGCGATACCGGTAACCTTCGGAGTATAACAGGGCCCACAGGCAGGGAGTCCTCACCCCAGCCTACATGGGAGCCCAGGAAGGCTCCACAGAGAAGGGGGCACTTGAGCAGGCTTTTGACAACTGAGAAGGACTCTCCAGGAAGCACGCTGAGCTCGGTAGAGTGGAACCTGCAGGCCTTGTGGAGTCCAGGAGATCCGGCCCTCTGCTTGTTGGCACTTTGCGTCCCCAGCTAAACCTCCTCCGGCCACCAGGCCTGCAGTTGTCCCCCTGTCTCCTGGATATCCCTTTTCAAGCCGTGCCTTTCATCTGCAACGCCTTTGAAGCGCATCGGGCTAGCGCTCTTCCACTGTTCAAAGGAACTCGGGCAAACGCTGCCTCCTGGCAGTGAGTGGGCTCCCCGCTCCGTCGCTGGTGGGAGGTTAAACTGGTGCACCCTCTGGGAGAGTAATTTAGAAAATGGCTTCAGAAGTCCCTTTTTTTTTTTTTAATGACCATGGCTTGTATTATTATTATTCTAAATCACCCCGCTTTTGGAACTCTAGCCCAAGGAAGAGATCCTAAATTTAGAAGGAAAAAAAAAAAGCTTTATGTGTAAATGTTCGCTATATAGCTGAGTAACGCTAAGAACAACCGAAATGCTCGATTATGAGAGAATAAATGATTTTACGTTTTTCCATGTGATGGAATATTACGCAAGCATTTCAAAGGGCGTTTACTCAGAATAAGAGCTCCTGGAAATGTGGCTAAAATAATGTTCAGTGAGATAGGCTTTCAAGAGTTACAGGCAATATGATCATAACTATGCAAAAAAGTTCTATGCCTTGGCCACGTCGTGACAGAGGATGAAAATAGGGGTGCCATGTGGTGCCCTGCTGTACCATGGGGAAGTGTTTACTGGTGATGCACAGGAAGCACTGGGGCCGTTTGTAAGGACTGGGTCAGTGCCCTGCTGAAAGCCATATGGAAACTGGCTCTCACATTAACAGGATTTAAAATGCCCCATTCTGTCTTCCCCTCCCCCACTCTCCCCCCAACACTGAGAATAGAGACTCAGGTCACCCAAGGTGGAAAGAGGCAGAAACTGGGAGTTAGAGAGACACAGAACTGTAGCAATCCCAAAGTATTGCCCATGACAGGGAACTGACAGAGGCCGCTCGTCTTCACGGAAATCGGCTGATGACGATTCAGCTCTTTTGGAGTTCCCATTGTGGCCCAGTGGGTTAAGAACCCAACCTAGTACCCTTAAGAATACAAGTTTGATCCCTGGCCTCGCTCAGTGCATTAAGGATTCAGCATTGCTGTGAGCTGTGGTGTGGGTCACAGACGCGGCCCCGATCTGGTGTTGCTGTGGCTGTGGCGTAGGCTGGCAGCTGTAGCTCCAATTCAACCCCTAGCCCGGGAACTTCCCTATGCCTCAGGTGAGGCCCTAAAAAAGGAAAAGAAAAGAAAAAAAGATTCAACTCTTTCTTCAAAAGCCGCTCATATTTCATGTGAACAAATGATGCATTTAGAGATAAGCACGTGACCCTGGGAGACAATATATTATGTGAAATAAGCCAGTCACAGAGGGACAAAGGCTACATGATACCACGGGTATGAGGTATCTCACAGGCAAACTCATAGGAGCAGAGGTGGAAGGGGGGTCACCAGGGGCTGAGGGGGAGGAGGCAATGGGGAGGAATCCATCAGAAGATTCAAAGTTTCAGGTTTACAAGCTGAGTGAGTCCTAAGATCTACTGCACAGCGTTAAGGCCCACCGCTAACAATGCTGGGTTGGATGCTTAACACATGTGCTCATAGGACAGATCTTGTGCTGTGTTCCTTTAACAACAACACATTGACTGTTGGGAAGAACCTGGAGCAAGTACACAAGCAAAGTCTAAGAAAAATCTTACATCAGAAAGTCTGAGAACTTGGAGTTCCCATCTTGGCACAGTGGTTAACGAATCCAACTAGGAACCATGGGGTTGCGGGTTCGATCCGTGGCCTTGCTCAGTGGGTTAACGATCCGGTGTTGCCATGTGGCGTAGGTCGCAGACGCGGCTCGGATCTGACTTTGCTGTGGCTGTAGCGTAGGTTGGTAGCTGTAGCTCTGATTCAACCCCTAGCCTGGGAACCTCCATATGCTGTGGGTGCGGCCCTAAAAATGCAAAAAAAAAAAAAAAAAAAGAAAGTCTGAGAACTTGAGCCAGACGCTCTGATACTGAGCAACGTGGAACTCCCAGGGGAAAGGCAGCCTGTGCCTGAAGACACAGGATGCCGACCCCACCCGAACTAGACCAAGCTCCCATCAGCCCATCCCAGGCAAGAGCTCACACCAGTTCCTCCAGGTGGGGAACCAGAGACCAGGGGGAAATCCACTCTCTGGTATCTGTCCATGTTGTGTATGTTCTGACTAGATTTTAGGTATCTTCTATCCTAGAATTTGGGTTCAGTCATTTTGTTAGTTTTACCTTTGAAAAGATAAAGCAAAGATTTTCAAATTCTAGATATTTAGCAGGGGCACGGGGAGATAAATTGGGAGTTTGGGATTAACAGATACACACTACAGAATATAAAATAGATAAATAGTAAAGACCTACTGTATAGCATAGGGGACTATATTCAATATCTTGTAATAATCTATCAAGGGAAAAAAGTCTGAAAAAGAATATATATATACACACACACATACATATGTATAACTGAATCACTTTGCTGTACACTTGAAATGAATAGAACATTGTAAATTAACTATGCTTCAATTAAAAAAAGAGGAAAGGAGTTCCCATCGTGGCACAGTGGGTTAAGAATCCAGCTGCAGTGGCTCCAGTCACTGCAGAGGTGCAGGTTCGATCCCCAGCCCAGTGCAGTGGGTTAAAGGATTTGGCATTGCCACAGCTGTGTCTTAGGTTACAGCTAAGGCTCAGATTCAATACCTGGCCCAGGAAGTTCTGTATGTGGCAGGTATGGCCATAAAATAATTTTTTTTTAAAAAAAAAGAAAAACGTTGGAGATATTCAGAAAGGAAGGAATGGAGGGAGGGAGAGAGGGAGGAAGGGAGTTTGAAAAGCTAGCTAGAGAAACACATTAGGGAGTTCCCTTCGTGGCTCAGTTGTTAACGAATCCGACTAAGAACCATGAGGCTGTGGGTTCGATCCCTGGCCTTGCTCAGTGGGTTAAGGATCCGGTGTTGCCTTGAGCTGTGGTGAAGGTTGCAGACGCGGCTCGGATCCCGCGTTGCTGTGGCTGTGACCAAGGCCGGCAGCTACAACTCCTGTTAGACCCCTAGCCTGGGAACCTCCATATGCTGCAGGTGCGGCTCTACATAAAGGCAAAAAGACAAAAAAAAAAAAAGAGAGAGAGAGAGAAACACATTAGGAGTAAGCAGTGATCGTCTATTTTTTTCCATTTTTATGAATTATACCAATTTTACTTAATTCTCATGTCTTACACTCATATTCTTAAAAGAAAATCTACCTCTTGCCTAGATCATGTTGCATGTAAATTGCTGAGGTGGGAAGAAGGGGGGATTTTGATGTTATCCCAAAAATAACCACACAGCTTTGTGGGCAGAAATTCTCATCACACAAGTGCTGTCCCTTCCGCTGCCTACACATTATCACCGACACTCTTTCGTTGCCGTACCTGCCCTGTCGGATCTGAATGTGCAAGGCCCACCCCAATCCTAGACCTGATCCGGAGAAATATGTGAGCCTGGGCCCCTGGTTCGTCTCCTGGCTGCTTCTCCTATCTTGACCTCCAACCCTACACCTAGTAATTGGGCCATTCCAGTTAGGACCTGGAGTAGATGGACTGTATCCATGGCCCAGAGCCCACTAAACATGAGAGAGCACCTGTGTGAGACCCACAGACTTGCTCCCAAGCCCACAGTTGATTGCAGAACCACCCACCGGAGCGGTATATCCATGGGCAATGATTAGTACTTGGTTTAAGCCGCAAAGTGTTAGGGAAATTGTGACAGGGCATTATTGTGATAATAGATATTGATCTGTTAGTTCCGATGACTGTATTTGCCACCAGATCATCTAAGTCTCTACCCAGAATGCAACCCCATGCTCTAGTCTCCAGATGAACTTGAGTCTGGCCTCGGTCCTAACAGTACTTGCTGCTTCAGTTTTGCATCTGCCTGGCCAGACCCCTTCCTAGCCCTTCTTGCTAAGATTTTTCCGGATACATTTCTTCTCTCGGTTGCTACCACTAGGTTCCTTTTTTTTTTTTTTTTGCATTTTGTCATTTTAGGACCACACACACGGCATATGGAGGTTCCCAGGCTAGGGGTCTAATCGGAGCTGTAGCCACTGGTCTATGCCACAGCCACAGCAACGCAGGATCCGAGCCGCATCTGCGACCTACACCACAGCTCACGGCAACGCCGGATCCTTAACCCACTGAGCAAGGGCGGGGATCCAACCCACAACCTCATGGCTCCTAGTTGGATTCGTTAACCACTGCACCACGACGGGAACTCCCCACCAGGTTCCTTGATAGCGGGTATTAACTTCAATCACAGAGTGCAAAGCCCTTCCCAGAGCCTGTGAACACAGACATTTACTAAATACCTAGCAGAGCGAAAGAGCCATTAAGAGAATGAAGAAACTCGGATTTATTAAGCACACATCTGTGCCCAGTACCATATTAGATGCTTCCACTTATTCCATTTACACAGTATCCTTAGGCATTCAGTACTATTATCCCCATTTTGCTGAGGAAATTAAAGCTCAAGGAGTTTGGTTAATAACTGGAACAGGCATGATTTGAATGAATCTTTAAATCTCTGCTCTTACATGATGGAGGATAATGTGAGAAAAAGAATATATGACTGGGTCACATAGCTGTACAGTAGAAATTGACAGAGCACCATAAATCAATTATAATGAGAAAGACAAAAATCATAAAAAAAAAAACTCTGCTCTTAGTTGGTGGTGGGGTGGGCAGGAGGGATGGACTGGGGGTTTGGGACTGGCAAATGCACGCTGAGGTATATGGGGTGATTGATTGGCCAATGGGGACGTGCTGTACAGCACAGAGAACTCTCCCTAGTATCCCGTGATAATCTGTGTGGGAAAAGAATCAGAGAGGAAATGGATATGTGTATGTGTATGGCTGGGTCACTTTGTTGTACAGCAGAAGTTATCACATTCTCTTGTAACTTAACTATAATTCAATAAAACTTAAAAAAAAAAAAAAGACAGAGTTCCCATTATGGCTCAGCGGTAATGAACCCGACTAGTATCCATGAGGACACGAGTTTGATCCTGGCCTCTCTCAGTGGGTTAAGGATGTGGTGTTGCCTTGAGCTCTGATGTAGGTCACAGATGGGGCTCAGATCCTGTGTTGCTATGGCTGCAGTGTAGGCCAGCAGCTGCAGCTCCAATTTAACCCCTAGCCTGGGAACTTCCATATGCCACAGGTACGGCCCTAAAAAGCAAAAAAAAAAAAAAAAAAAAAAAAAAAAAAAAAAAAAAAATATATATATATATATATATTTAAAAAAGAGCTCTGCTTTTTCCACAAATGCCATGAGTATCAGTCAGATTTGCTGAGTGACAAGCCACTATAAACCATCAATATTTATCTGTCACTAGTCTGGGAGATCTAGCTGGAGTGTGGCTGATTTATGTTAGCTGATCTCGGCTGGGGTCAACTCATCCTTCTGTGGCCAGTAGGGAGTAGGGGAGCCGTAAGTCCACTCCTGACTGTCCTTGGTGGGAGCAGCCTAGCTGGGATAGCTCAGCTCCACATGCCGCTCCCCATCCCCACCTGGAGAAACAGCAGTCTAGCCCAAGTGTGCCCTTCTCCTAGCAATGGCAGAGGCACAAGAGGACAAGCAGAAACATGAAAAGTTCTCTTAATGGTACGCCTGGGCTCAGAACCAGCACACCATTGCTTCCGTCTCTTTCTGTTGACCAAGGCAAGTTAGCTGGCTGAGCCCCAAATCAGAGGATAGAGAAGCACCTTTTGCCTACAGTGGGAGTGTTCTACAAAGTCACAGAGCAAAGACATAGATCAGGGGAGG
The DNA here is from genome assembly GCA_004024745.2 of Catagonus wagneri. NCBI lineage: Eukaryota > Metazoa > Chordata > Mammalia > Artiodactyla > Tayassuidae > Catagonus > Catagonus wagneri. Next base: position 8,241,996 of record PVHT021183646.1, read on the forward strand.
GGCGAAGAACTGGGGCCATGAAACTTCCATGCCATACCCCCTTATGGTTGCAAAACGGGGACAAATGTGAACCTTACAAGACAATGTTGTGTGGATTAAGAGTGTGAGTTTGGGATGAGTCTGTTGGGCTCAGCCTGCAGCTTTGCCATCTTTTAGCTGAATTTCTTTGGTCAAATTATAAGATTTTCTTGCATCAATGACCTTGGTCGTAAAGTGGGAATAATTGTTAAACCAACCTCTTGGCTTTGCTTATGAAGGTTAAATAAGTTGATACATATAAAGCATCATTCCTATATGTATCATACGTCCAGATGACACCATTATCTACATAGAAAACCCCAAAGAATCCACCAAAAATCTCCTGAAACTAACAAGGGATTTTAGCAAGGTTGCAGGATATAAGATTAATACACGAAAGTCAATTATTTTCCTATATAGCAGCAATGAACAACTCAAACTTGAAATTAAAACATATAGCCTCAATAAAATTTTCTTAAAAAAGAAATCAAAACATATAAAGCACTTGGCCAATGTGAGTTATTATTGTATAGAGGTTCCAGTCACAGGGAGCAAGGTTCTTCCTTTGTTTTTCTATTTCTTTGTCTCAGTCTTGAGCTCTCTGGCCAGTTCCTGCTTTCAGCACTAATCACTGCGGAATAAACTCAAGGCATTCTGATTAGTGGTCTCCGTCACTGGCCTCATTTTCCTGATGAGAGCCTGAAGCCTGGAGGAGACATAGAGATTCATACAGGGCTGCAGAGCAGTTGTCATCGTCATCATCATCATCATCATCATCATCATCATCATCATCATGACTCAGGACCCTCAGTCTCCAGGCTCTTACCCACCCAGTGAACCATGTTGTTCTTTTAACTAAAATGAGGCATTTGGAAGAGAAGACGGGGAGAAACCTTTGGGAAATTTGAGAGATGAGTGAAATCCATAAGAAATTTTTTTTTTTTGTCTTTTTAGGGCCACACCCACAGCATATGGAGGTTCCCAGGCTAGGGGTTGAATCAGAGCTGTAGCTGCGAGCCTATGCCTCGGCTACAGCAATGCCAGATCCAAACCACGTCTGCAACCTACACCACAGTTCACAGCAACGCCTGATCCTTAACCCACTGAGCGAGGCCAGGGATCGAACCTGCATCCTCATGGATGCTAGTCAGATTGGTTTTTGCTGAGCCACAATGGGAACTCCAGAAAATTTTTAAAAGCACCTTTTCATCAAACAGAAAAGCTTTGTTTCCCAACCCAGAGACACTTTCTGCTCTGGAGGCATGCTCAAGACTGGCTGGGAGATTTTTATTTCATTGACAATATTTCCCCAAACCAGCTGTGCTTCTTTGGGGCCAGGCAGGTCCTGTGCAAACTCAGGCAGTCTGTCTCTTTGGGTCACAGTATTTTTGTTGAAAAGTAAAAGGGATGCCTGCCCTGTCTGAATATCAGCTATTGTGTGAGAATGACATGAAGTGATGGACAAAAAAAACTGCTCAAACTGTAAAATGCAATCTTAATGTAAACATTTAAAAAACAGAAAAAAAAAAAAAAACTTCCTCTAATCACGCTATGGCCCAGTACCTTTCAAAGATGTTAAGACTTGTTGTCCTGGTGACATTTCTGCATGGATCCTAGGGAATAAAGAACATACCATCCACATGCACACCCTCAAGGGCTCATTAATTGTGTTTGTGGATAGAAATCTATGCATGTACATATAGGCACATAAGCACATAAAAAGGTATGAGATATGGTTCTTTAATATTCTCTGGCTTTTGTAGCTCAAGAGAAGCCAAAAGCAGGGACTTGCAGGAACCCAGTGGTTCGGTGGAGTGATTGTGAACCAAGGCTTTGAAATCAAAGAGAACTGCATTCAAATCATTTACCTAAAGCCTCTGACACTCAGACGCATTATTAGGGCAAAAAAAAAAAAAAAAAAAAGGAAGACGATAATATTGATAATATTGATCCCATAGAATAATTGTGCAATATAAATATATGTAAATATTCATATAAATGTTTGAAAAATGAATGCCTATGAACTTCCTTGGTTGACTGAGAAAGAGGAGAAAGAAATTGGTATTGTTACATACTGGGCCCTGTGCCAAGCCCTTGGTGTACATGACCTCCACGGAATACTTAGCAGGTTCCTCAGCTGTAGTGCCAGTCTCCTTCAGAGCTTCCAGATAGTGTGTGTCTCATGCTAACACTCCAACATATGGATGGACCAAGGCTGTTAAATACTCGTGGGCTCATGGGAGGAAACAGAGGAGTCTGGGGCAGGGGACAGTCCACATCCTTACAGCCCCCAGCAGTTGGGCCGCAAAGGCTATAGCACATACAAGTTGGGACATTCTGAATCCTCAGCTCTCAGAGTCCCTCCCGATTTCCTCAGACCTACTCCACTCTCAGGACCACGGGTACCTAGACCACTTTCTGTCACAAAAAACAAAAGAACACACACGGGATGATAAAGCAGAAGTTCTGTTTAGGCTACGGTGAACAAGAGGACCCAGGTCTAAATCCTAGCATGTAACTTACTAGCTGGGTGGCCTTAGGGGAGTCCCATAACCTCTCTAAGCCCCTCATTCATAAAATGAGAATAATCAAAACTACCTGGGGGTTGTCCTGAGGATTAGATCAAATGTCACTTGTAAAGCACCTAATGCAAAACAGGTGCTTAATACATTTTATTTCCTTCTCCTCCTTCTTCTTTGTTTTTGAATGGGGAACAAATGGTCAGCCTACATATATTTATATTCAGAGCAAAGTCCAAACAACCAAATTTGAAAAGAATGTAGGGGAGAGGAAAGATTCACAAGATTTTCATTCCCTAGAACTTTGACGCTCATTTTGGGAATGGGTTATTACAAGAATATAAGTTCTTAGGAAAGAGTTGTGTCCTTCCCATTTTAGAGACAGTAGGAAACTGATGTCCACAAAGTAAAATAACTTGGCACAGAGTCAAAGAGAGAGTTTGAGGCAGATCTTGTTTTAGGACCCAGTGTATTCATCAGCTACTGCTGTGTAACCAACATTCACAAATCTCAGCTGCTGAAAACAGCCTTCCTGGGGTTCCTGTTGTGGCTCAGCAGGTTGAGAGCCTGACATGACGTCCATGAGGATGAGGTTCAATCCCTGGCCTCGCTCAGTGGGCTAAGGATCTGATAGTGCTGGAAGTTGTGGTGTGGGTCACAGATGTGGCTTGGATCTGGTGTTGCCATGGCTGTGGCATAGGCCGGCAGTTGCAGCTCCAATTCAACCCCTAGTCCAGGAATTTCCATATGCTGCAGGTGTGACCATAAAAAGAAAACCAAACACATTACGTATTCACATGCATGCTGACCTAGTTTGCAGAAATAGCGGCCACAGAGAACTCACCACACAAGCACACTTCAAGACTTTTCTTCCATCCATATCTGCTGACTTCTCATTTCCAAACAAGTCACATGGCCAAGCCATGTGGAGTGGGGGAGTATACTTCATTCAGGGAGGCTGACTCGGCCCGGGGTGTTCTCCTGGGAGTGACCAAAGATGGAGAGGGAACGTAAATGTCCCCAGGACAGGCTGGTCAGATGATAGACAGGAAGGGGAGATAGGACACAGTGAGCTGGAGAGAACGTGACCTTACTCCAGCTGATTGTTGGCAGATCGTATTTTTCACGGGCCACGAAAATGAGGACCTTTATAAAGAAAGCTTCCTGATTCTGAAATCACTGAACAGACCAACTGAATGAGTCCAGGAGACACAGACTCAGCTCTTCATGCTACCCGTCCCGTCCCTGGGGATCCCATTGGTCCTTTTGTGACTCAGGCTGTCAGGGTGGGTCAGATGATGACAACAGGTGAAATGGTAGCCCTGCCACACCCTGGCTTGGGGTAGGGAGCAGATGCTTTGGGTCACATGGAAATGAGGTGGCCTCAGGGAGACGGGAAACAGAGAGGTGTTACAAATGTAATTCTTAGCAACAAGCACCTTCTCCCATTAGTCTGCCAGCTATAAAAATCTGCAAAACGAGTATCATTTTCAGTCCATCCATCTTCCCAGGTTATTCAGTATTTCTAGTCTCAGCTAAGCTGGCAAAGATTCCTCCCTCAGCATCTGGGCTTTTTAGTATCCGAGACCCTACTGTGAGGAACTTCACTGCATTCTGCTGCTGAAAAGTAACAGAACTGTAACAATATTAATGATAAAGGCTGCCATATATTGAGCCCTGGTTGTATGCCAGCACTATTATCAGCATCTTACCTGTATTGAGACCTTGAATTTTCTTAGCTATCTTATGATGTAAGTATTGTTACCTCACTTTTTTCAGAAGAAGAAACTGAAACCCAAAGAGGTGAAATAACATGCCTCAGCTTATACAGTAAGTCAAGGCACCCATTTTTCTCATCAAATAATTTGGACAGAGCAAATATCAGAAAAAGTTAGCATCCAAAAATCACTTTTGTGAACCCCGAAGACAGTTATTTATTAAATCTCTGCTCTGTAGTCGACACATGTTATTGAATTCTTACAACAGCCCCCTGGGGTGTATCTTATCCTTATTTTCGCCGTAGGCAATTTAGGCTCAGAGACTTAAAATCATTTCCCCCCTTTGTACAGTTAGAACATGGAAAAAGTGGGATGGAATCCACAGCTGAGTGGCTCCACCAGAGGGCAGACCCTCCAATTCTGGAGGCTGGCTCCTGAGTTCTTACTTTATCGCCCCTCTGGGTCCCCCATTCCTCAAGTTCCAGAGTCACTGCAGCAGCCCCCCAAGAGCCTAGTCTAGGGATCCTCGAAGGCAGATCTTGTCTTCCCATTGCCTGTTTTCCCACCAAGCTTGCTCTTCCAGGGCTCTGAGAAGGCTGTGACCAAGACAAAGCCTCCTTCCTCTTGGCACCTTTAACTTCCCTCCAGTATCCCAGATTCAGCCTGCCTTCTGATGCCCAGATAAGATCTTTCTCGTAAAATCATAAGGCTGTAGAAATTCAGGCACCATAAGGAAGCACAGTCATGAAATAGTCTACTCTCCTATTTTGCAGAGGGGGAAACAAAGAAACTTCCTGAAAACACCAGCCCACAGGGCCCCTGGCCCTCCACACCCATGTGTCTGGTGAAGCAACACCGTAGTTGTTGCTGTCTATACCACACATCTGAGGACTATTTGTCATATATTTTCTCTGGTTGTCTCTCTCTTTTTATTTATTTTTAATATTATTATTATTATTATTATTTGGTTTTCCTTTTTTTTTTTTTAGGCCCGCAAGTGCAGCATACGGAAGTTCCCAAGGTAGGGGGAAAATTGGAGTTACAGCTGCCAACCACAGCCACAGTCACAGCAACGCCAGATCCTGAACCCACTGAGCAAGGACAGGGGTCGAACCCATATCCTCATGGGTACTAGTCGGGTTTGTAACACGCTGAGCCACAGTGGAAACTCCAACGACCTCTTTTTTTTTTTTTAATTTTATTTATTTAATCTTTTTAGGGCCTTACTCGCAGCATATGGAGGTTCCCAGGCTAGGGGTCGAATCAGGGCTGTGGCCTCTGGCCTACGACAGAGCCAGCCACAGCAACTCGGGATCCCAGCCATGTCTGTGACCTACACCACAGTTCACAGCAACACTGGATCCTTAACCTACTGAGCAAGGCCAGGGATTGAATCTGCTTCCCTGTGGATCCTAGTCAGATTCGTTTCCACTGAGCTACGGCGGGAAGTCCCAACAGCCTCTTTTTAATGTCATTAATTTCATTCATTTGGGCTCCGTCCTCATGACCTAATCACTTCCAAAAGGCCACATACTCTCATGTTGGGCATTAGGATTTCAACATAGAAATTCAGAGAAGTGGGTGGGAGAGGACACAACCAACAGACCACAGCACTATCCTATCCCCAGGACCTAGCAGGGCACCCAGAACTAAAACCTTATTGACCTGATTTAAGTTGAAGGCCTTTTATCACCCAGCTGGGAGAAAGCTGGATTTACTGGGTGACCAAGAGAATGTGGCTTAATCTCACCACTTCTCAGAAGGTGCATCTATAGCCCGACATTGTAAATCACCCATACTTTATTAAAAGAAGGGGGAAGTGCACCTATAAATGGGAACAGTAAGACTGATATCCCCGTGTTACCTAGATTGCTACATAAGACAGTGTCTGGAAAGTACCTTCACGGTGCCTGGTACATGATAAATGGCCAAAAATGGTAACTATTGTTATTGAATGGTGGCAAGAGAAGAAAGACAAGAAAAAAAACCCATGGAGTCCCTGTTGTGGCCCAGCCGTAATGAACCTGACTAGTATCCATGAGGACACAGGTTCGACCCCTGGTCCCGCTCAGTGGGTTAAGGATCCAGTGTTGCCGTGAGCTGTGGTGTAGGTTGCAGACATGGCTTGGATCCCGCATTGCTGTGGCTGTGGTGTAGGCCAGCAGCTACCTCTCCAATTTGACCCCTAGTCTGGGAACTTCCATACACCATGGGTGAGGCCCTAAAAAGACAAAAAACAAACAAATAGGAAACCCAGTGGTGGTGACCAGACCATTCAGAAGAAGTCGAGGCAGAGATCTGGAAAAAAGAGGTCACGTCTGCTCAGACAAGAGGGAGAAAGGGATGAATTCAGCTGGCCCCTAAGCCAGCAAAGCATTTTAAACAATCGATGCTCAGATATAAACTCTTAGACGAGCGTCTAAGTCCATTCAATCTGTGTAAAGGAGAAGCCCTGCCCTGGGATCCCAGGACAGCTGGATTCAAGGCCTGGCTCTGCCAAAGACTTGCTCTGTGTCCTTGGACAACTCACTCAGGCTCTCTGGGGCCCAGTTTCCTCATCTGTAAAAGAAGGGTATTGAATTAAAATATCTCGAGGTCTCCCTCCAGCTTTAAATAATAATCAAGCTAAAGGGCTAAAAACAGAATGTCTTTCAGCCCATCTGGTTCCTTGGTGGGGAAACCAGCATAGGGCTTTATAATAAAGTCAGGGCCTAGGAATAAACTCAAAATTGAAATGACAGCTTTGGGGAGGGCTTTGTTTATTGTGACACTCACGCACAGGGACATGGTGTTAACACCATTTGCAGCACCGTTTATGCACTTAGGAGCGTATGCACCAGGAATTTGTTCCGCCGTAAATCCCAGAAGCCCTGATCAGTGTGGATTAAGGAAACAGGAGGCTAAAAGGAGGCAGTTACAGGTGGGGCAAGGGCGGCAGGGCTGGCATCTCCCCAAGCTTTCGCACTTTCTCTCATGACCATAAAATGACCCATAAAATCCCGTCCGCAGCCAAGGCAGGAGATGGGGAAATGGGTGCTCCAGCCGCCTCTCCGAGGAAAGCAAGACTTTCCCAGAGACTCTCCGGGCATCTTTTGTTCTCACATTGCTCACATTTCATTGGCTAGTGTTATATCACGTGGCCAGACCTAGCTGCCAGGGAATCTTCAAAAGTTCTTCTTCCTACTACGTTAGTTCTCTGCCTGTCGTAACAAGGTGCTGTAGACTGGGAAGCTTATGCAACAGAAATTCACGGTCTCACAGTCTGGAGGATAGAAGTCCAAGGGCAAGGTGTCAGTGCATTGGCTTCATTTCGAGGGCCGGGCTTCTCTCCTTGGCTGTAGATGAGTGTCTCCTCCCTGTGTCATTTTACAACATCTTCCCCGGGTACATCACTGTGTGCCCAGATTTCCCTATTTTATAAGGACATCAGCTGTATTAGATTAGGGTCCGGCATAATGACTTCAGTTTAACTTGGTCGTCTCTGTGAGACTACCCCAAATCAAGCCACATTCTGAAATACCAGGGTAAGGACTTCAATACCTGAATTTGGAGAGTTCCCACTGTAGCTCAGCACTAAGGAACCCAGCTGGTATCCATGAGGATGCAGGTTTGATCCCTGGCCCTGCTCAGTAGGTTAAGAATCCGGCGTTGCTGTGACTGTGGTGTAGGCTGGCAGCTGCAGCTCTCATTCAACCCCTAGCCTGGGAACCTTCATGTACCATGGGTGCAGCCCTAAAAAGCAAAAAAGAAAAAAAAAGAAAAGAAAAAGAAAGAAAGAAAGAAAGGAAAACCCTGAATCTGGGGGACATGATTCAACCTCAAATCAGACTCTGTGGTGGAGGCAGGAGGGGACTGGCCAACAGGGTCTGACTTGAGAGTGAAGGGATTTGCCCCAAACTGATAAATGGCAAAGCCGAGCCTCAAATTCAGGTCCTAGCTGGAAGTTTAGGGCTGAACCTGCTGAGACTCCCTGCCTCTCATCCAGTTTCTCAGCAAGAGGAAACTGCATTGAATTTGTTGAGAGAACAAACTCTAGATTCAGATTCACCGGGTCCAAATCTACTCTTTCTGTGTGACCTTAAGCAAGCTACTTAACCTCTCTGGCTTCAATGAAGAAAGAAACTCATTCAGGACTTAACAAACACGAGCCGAGTCCCTTCTCTTTGTCCGGCACTGTTCTCAAGGCTGAAATGCTGACAGTGATCATCATAGAAATACAAGTACCCCTGAGCAGTGTTATTGAGGGGATTTGATGAGATCATGCAAGTTAATAAAATGTTTAATTCTACGGAGCCCAGCCCTAGCAAGCAAGCAGGAAATGTTATTACCATCATCAAAGTAATTGTTCTTAGCTACTCTGGCTCTCTCCTTTCCTGGGCTCTCTGAAATTGTACTTATACCCTGGTCACTGCACAGAGCATAATGATGAATGTAGGTCAGCTGTGGACACTGCCGCTGGCAGGCACAAAGCCTGAGATGCCCCGGAAGCTGCCTAATGCTCCAGTGTCTTTGCTGGTCCAAAAGTCTGGAGAAGGAAGCCACTTTCGCCTTGTCGCTCAGCAGAGAAGAAGTGATGGAGGGACCAGAACCAGTCGCCTCCAGCCACAGAATGGGGACAGAACTATTACTGCAACTTCAACGGTCAGGAGAAAGAGAGCAAAAGGGAACGTGGGAGCCTCTGGGAAAAGAATAATGGGAAATGAATGATTTACCTTGAAACACTGAGTTCAGAATAAGATGCTTCAACAGGGAGAGTTTAGGTTTGTATGTGTCACAGTGGGAAATGCGGGGCTGCGTGGCAGTGACCTTGAAGAGGAGGGGGAGAGAACTAACATTCGGCGTCACCCTACTACATGCCAGACGCTTCGTAGACAGTGTCTTCTTGGATCCCTGTGACAACCAAGAGAGGCAAAACGGTGTCTCAGTTAATGGGGAGAGTTAAAAGAATGGTCAGAAAAAACTCAGCTATAAATCCCTGTTCAGCTGGTGGCTACTAAATCTGGCAAAATGCTTAACCTCTCTGAGTTGGTTTTGTTCTTTACTAAGATCAGAGTGGTAATGCCCAATACATAGAATGCCTGAAAAATAACAATAGCACGTTCTTGAAAAAGAGCAATGGCTGCTGCTATTTTTGTTCTTCTTCCTATTCCCACTGTTGCTACGGTCTCGACTCCTAAGGAGATTTTGGTGCCAAAGGAAATTTGGACAATTCTGACTCATTCTGCTAAAAGGCTTCTTGGCCATTTGCATGTGACACTCCATCCTTCATCTCTGAACGTATGGAATAGGGGACATGGATTCCAGGAGAGCTTAAGCCACTTTGTTCCCAGAAGATCATTTATATAAGTGATAGCAAGTGCTAGAAGAAAGAACATAATAAAGGAAGCCTCCCTCTCCCCACCCCCGTCAACCAGGGGCCCAAATGACAAAGCTCCCCTTGTCAGCTGCCCTTTCACTTCCCCCGCATCTCACCACTCCCACCCACCCCGGATGGGGAGAGATCTCTGGCTCTGCCCAGATAGAGGAGACTTTACCACCAAGGGGCTGGTCGTAGTGGATTTTTCACTTGATAGCATCTTTTTTTTCTTTCTGTTTTCTTTTCTGGCCACCCCGAGGCATATGGAGTTCCCAGGCCAGGCATCAGATCTGAGCCACGGTTGCAACCTAAGCCACAGCTGCAGCAACGCCTGATCTTTAAGCCACTGTGCTGGGCAGGGATCGAACCTGCATCCCACTGCTCCCAAAACGTTGCCGATCCCATTGCGCCTTCCTTGATAGCATCTTCCGTAAAAGGCAAAGACTATTTGAATTCAAAACAACGTTCTAATAAATGTCCCTCTCCCGATGTTCAAACCCATGTATGCGATACCTTCTGGAAAGGACCCATTTGGTGACAGGCAAGGGGAATAAACTGACCAGGGTCAGGCCTCAGCCAGACCCCAAAGCAAGAGATCACATAATTATAATCCCCTCTCTTAGTATAATTCTGTAATTTAGATGTAGGGGACATTCATCAGACACAAAATCCTGACCCCTGGCATCCTGAGGCCTTGGGTTGCCAAGCCTCAGCATCCCCGCCCCCATTCTAGTGACCCATTCTTTTCTTTTCTTTTTTCTTTTTCCCTTTTTTTTTTTTAACTTTTTAGGGCCACATCTGTGGCATATGGAAGTTCCCAGGCTAGGGGTCAAAATCAGAGCTATAGCCACCAGCCACCAGCCACAGCTACAGGCACCGCCACAGCCACAGCAACGCTGGATCCAAGCCCCATCTGAAACCTACACCACAGCTCATGGCAACGCCAGACCCTTTAACCCACTGGGCGATGCCAGGGATCAAACCTGTGTCCTCAAGGATACCAGTCGGGTTCATTACTGCTGAACCCACAAAGGGAACCCTAGTGGTCCCTTCTTGCTCCACCCGAATACCCACGCCCATTTGTTCTGTGGCCTGCATTACATCCCAGTGCCTCTGGAAGGCTGAGACTCACCACACCTAGGCCTTTTCCAGGATCTCCACATCACTCCTAGTGTTTGCTGGTCCCCGCTCTCGTACCAGACCCGCCCCTCCCTCCCCCAGGGAGGCAGTTCAGTCTCAGCGCAGAGCTCCCCTCCAATCTCCTCCTAAGCCCACGCACCTGCTACCCTTCTGCCCTTTGCTGCCCACCTGTTCAGCTACTTCAGTAAGGCCCGCTGCCAGAACTGGCTCTGAGTTAGATGCAGCCTATCTGATTCTACACCTGGATGTCCCCTTCTGGAGCCAGCGTCTGTGACCAGGCGGTTTCTCAGCTCCGCCCCGCCTGGCCCCAACTCCCTGCTCCCACCGGCAGAGCCTGGGCTGCCAGGGCCCCAGCACAGTGATTTCCAAGCCCACCCATGCACAAATAAGCACTTGCAGAATCCTCCATCCGTCATGCCCCACACGAAGCACAGAAATTCAGAACAGAGAATTAATGCAGGCGGGGACTCCACCAGCGCCGGCAGCTCTAGATTTCATTTGGCTTCATCCATTCACCCGTTTCTCATATGTAACAAATATTTATTGACCCAGCTCTACATGCCAGACACTGGAAAACTGCAGTAAAAGAGAGCAAGAGAGGAATTACCTTCATTACACTGAGAATCAAGTGGGGGAACACACTGCAGATGGTTTTACAAGGCACCACACAGCAATTACACCTGTGCTGGATGCCAGAGAGAAAACATACCGCCCTGGTCCAGGGAACACGGAGGGGCCGGTGAAGCCCTCGGGTTTTCGCAACCAACATAACGGGGAGATTGAAGCTAATCTACTTTCGGATTCACAAATTCTTTGGCATTATTTCTGAGTTTCCTTAACTTTAGGACAAGCCACAAGCTTATGATTCAAATTTAAATTTTTTTTAAAAAAAGAAGCAAACTTTAACCTTCCGAATTACCACCATCAGCTCTATAAACAGCTCTTCTCTCCTTGGAAAGAAATTTGAAGGAAAAAAAAAAAAACAGAAGAGAACTCTCTAGAAAGATAAATGCCAAGTATTGTTTGACGAATGTAGTTCACATAACAGGAGGGGAGGAGAGAGCTGGGAGGCAGAAGGGAGGGGCCTTTGGGATTTCACAGGCTGGAGACCCCACGCCTTTTTCTAGTTCAAAGAGGATAAACCTCAGAGGCCCTTAATGCAAGATGGTTTTTAAGTGTTTCCAGGTTTCCTGAGAAAAGATAAAATTGCCTTCTTCATCAGAGTTATTCAACTGTGGCGTTACTGTTTAGTATGGCATGGAGGGTGACTGCGTTTCTCCCACAGCCCACTCACCCACTGGGCTGACCCTCTTTTCTCCCAGAGTGATTCGCTTAGGGTGCAAACCACCCGGAGCTCACTCCCCATTTCTTTCTGGGACCCTGCCCACCCTGTCTTCCCACAACCCTTCCCTCAAGCCTCAAATTCTACTGCAGCCACCCGCCTCCCTCCACCCTCACCCCAGAATCACCTCATGCTGTGAGACCCCCTCCGCCCTCACCCCACAGTCACCTCGTGCTGTGAGCACCAAGCTCTCTGCCTTTCAGTTTCCTCATCAGTAAAATGAAGATAACAACGGTGACTACTTGAGAGCGTCTTGTGAGAATTTAACGAGGGAGTGTGCAGAAAGCCCTGTGAAGCACTGGCTTATCAGAAACACTGACCGTATACGGGGGAGCTATTCTCTGTCATAAGTGCAGTATTAGTATGTGCTTTGCAGGATTACTGCGAAAACTTCCCGTGGGAGCATTTGAGACAAGGCAGTTTGGACCCCCAAGGGCTGATGGGAGCCCCCAGTGAGTGGGTGTCTTTGGAGCAAAGGAGGGAGGGAAGAGAAGGAATAAAACTATAGTTAGAGATGGCTCCCTTGAGGATACAGACTGTGCCTGTTTGGGTTTGGGGGGATTTTGTTTTAGTTTTAGTTTTAAGGCCACACCCACAGCATATGGAAGTTCCCCGGACTAGGGGTCAAATCAGAGCTGCAGCTGCCAGCCTACACCACAGCCACACCAGATGTGAGCTGCCTCTGAGACCTATGCTGCAGCTCATGGCAACACCAGATCCTTAACCCACTGAGTGAGGCCAGGGATGGAACCCGCATCCTCATGGATACTAGTCAGGTTCTTAACCTGCTGAGCCATAATGGGAACTCCAGACTAGGTCTTTTTTTTTGTTTTTGTTTTTGTTTTTTTTGTCTTTTTGCCTTTTCTAGGGCTGCACCCGTGGCATGTAGAGGTTCCCAGGCTAGGGGTCTAACAGGAGCTGTAGCTGCCAGCCTTCGCCACAGCCACAGCCACGCGGGATCCAAGCTGCATCTGCAACCTACACCACAGCTCACGGCAACACCAGATCCTTCAACCCACTGATCAAGGCCAGGGATCGAACCCGTAACCTCATGGTTCCTAGTCGGATTCGTTAACCACTGAGCCACGACGGGAACTCCAGGTGTGTTTTTAATCACTATCATATCCCCAAACCACAGTGTCAGGTCTAGCCTAGAGCTGATACCCAAGGAAGGAAGGAAGGAAGGAAAGGAGGGGTGGGGACAGGGCAAGGAGAGGAAAGTCACACATATGGTTTAGGAACCAGAGTGATGGCTGAGGCTGATGAAGGTAAAGATCGCTGAGGGGGAGAAGACCAAGGTTATCGGGGAGAAAGGTGTTAGACGTGCCATCCTCATAGGCATCAAGGTCCTACAAGAAAAAGCTGGGACAGCCTGTGGCTAGGAAGCCCCCGAGTCAGGATTTTTTTTTTTTTTTATGGCTATACCCGGGACATATGGAAGTTCCTGGCCACAGCAACCTTGCCATCCCCATGCTGGGAACTGAACTCTCATCTGTCCCCGTCCATGGTCACTTTACTTTCAGCTCCGGTGGGGTCTCTGTGTGGGCCAGCAGCCTTCAGTTAGTTTCCAGACAGGAAGCAGGGGCCAGTGCAGGCTTAGGAATCTCTGTTCTTCACAGGGAAACATGTCACCCCCAACCCTTTTCCTTCTTAAAATGGGAGGGAAGAATAGAATGACCTCGCTCAAAAGGGTCCCCTCTCACCTTCAAGACTGCTTGGCTCAATCCTGTGGGCTGGGGTGGGGGGACACCCACCAGCTCTTATTACACTCCAGAGGCTCTCCTTTGAGATTAATTAGTCTTAGGTAAACTGGCATCTTTATTTTGAGTGATCAGGATGGACGTAGAGACAGAAGCACAACTCATAGCTCACGTGATTGCCACAAGGAGATACTGGATATTCTACTACTTTGTCCTGGGAACAGGGGCTTCAGAAGATGCTAAGAGAGAGCACGAAAGGAAGCATGGGGATGAAAACAAGGGGAGTTATAATGCCCTCTGACAGGGCTTCAGGGAGGTTTAAATAAGAAAATGTGGGTGTTTGATAAATATTTGTTTGATTTTGTTAAACTTTTAATTTGTTCCACCTCCACTAAAAAGAGGTGTGGCCAGAAACACCGCTGGGTGACTATACAGAAAAATAGCAGCAGAAGGGAATGTGGTCTGAAAATGATAGTACCCCACTGTATGGGAGGAATTTAGCCAAAAAAAAAAAAAAAAAAAAAAAAAAAAAAAAAAAAAAAAAAACGTTATTTATGTTAAAATTCTCTAAGTGCCAACCTGGCCCAGGCACAGTTTTTAAGTGGTGCACACACACCCCCCACACACACACACACACTTGCACACACATGCACATGAACCCTATTATTATCCACAGCAAATAAATGTACTAGGCAGATTCCTCACTGAAAGGAAATGGCATGAAACAAAGAGAAAGTAGTAAGGCCTAGAAATTGTGGTTAAGAAAAGCACAAAGCTGACAGACTTTTGCTCTTTAATTTATATATTAAAATTATTATAAGGCAAAGGCATTAGGTGGGCTGAGGGTTAAACAACACTTTATCCCCATATGAAAGATAAAATCTTAGCTTAAAGTCTCAGAGAGGATTTGAAGAAACTGGAGTGTTCCCTGTCTCCCACTTGAATAGAACGGGGCATCAGGAGGTCTGGTACGTTTTAGGAAGTAGAAAGAACTTGTGCAAAGGCACTGTGGTAGGGGTTACACAGAGCATTTGTGGAATCAAAAGGCCAGGATACCTGGAACATTGAGTGGGACAGGGAAAGGCCCAGGAGGTAAAACTGGAGAAATATCAATGGTTGGACCAGTCTGGACCCTGGAGGCTGTATCATTCACTACATGATTAATGACACCAGCCTTTGGCTCATTTCAGCTTGTTTTCTGAGTAGACATGATTGGTTGGCATGCAAAGACTAATCAAGAATCCAATTTTTCCCAGCTGTGTTACTAGACACTCCCTCCTATAGCTTTTTTCACATCTCAAGTGATCTCAAAAGCCAATGCTCTGACCAAACAAAAGAAAACAAAACCAAACCTCACTCCAACCCACTGGCCATGAAGCAGATTCTTTATAAAAATACAGGTCTCTTTTTAAGTCTTATCTTACCGCTGGTGGATTGAGGTCTATACCACAGCTAACCAGATATCCACCAAATCTGTTTTCCTTTCACCCTGGGACCACAGCTAGCCTATGTTTCCCAGCCTCTTCTGCCATTATTTGGAGCCATATGGCTGAGAACTGCCAATGGGATGTGGGCAGAAGTGATGTATGCCACATCCAGCCTTGGCCCATAAACACCTCCCAGGAGGATCTCCATCCTCTCTTTCCCTGTCCACCAGCTAAACAGCAATGCCCACCACCAGCCTGGATCCCTGGATGACTGTGTGGAACAGAGTCCAGCCTCACCTTCATTCTTCCTTTGGTTGAACTTCATGTGAGGGTGAAATGCTTGTGCATAATTTGCTGAGTTTTTGAAATGGACGTATTAATAGCAATCCCCATTTCCTTAATTAATATACAGTACCCTGTCTGGCACTTGACTTATTTCCTCAAAGACTGTTTGGGTTAAGTTTCTGATCATTTGAGGTTGCAGAAAACAAGAGTCATGCTCCTGGAAATTTACTCTCAAAGAGAAGGAGATGCAATAAATGTGTTGGAACAGAATAGAGACACAGCAGGGATTCAATCAAGTGAGCTGGAATCATGGCAATCCAGCTGCCCACTCTGGAATGCCTAATTATATTCTTACCACCCACTGCTGCACAGCCATTCCCTGCCTTATAATCCATGGATCCTCCCTGTGTGCCTGATCAATGATTTCCTACCTGTGTAACTGACTCTCCAGAGCAAATGTCTAGAGGTGCACTGACTAGGATGGCAGCCACTAGCTTCACGTGGCTATTTAATTTTAAACTTAATTAAAATTAGAAATTTGGTTCATCAGTTGCACTAGCCTCGTTTCAAATACTCAATAGCCACATGAACCTGGCGGCTACTGAATTGGACAGAACAGATATAGGACATATCCACCACCATAGAAAGTTCTATGAGACAGCACTATGCTGGAAAGCAGTGTAAAGGCTTGTGAGCTGTTTTCCAGTCATACCAAAGGCCTAATGGAAAACCCAGAAGAAGCCTGCCCAGTCTAGCTAATACACCCAGGAGACTGCTTTGGGCTGGAACTAGAACCGGCCCCTGGCTGTGAGCAGGCTGTTGACATCCTCATCCACTGTCAAAAATCAAGTGGGATGGCTGAGGAGTGAGTCAGGGCCCTAGGCTTTGAGTTCAGACCTGGAAAGAAGGCTGACTATGGCCACACGTACAATGACTGGTGGGCAGTGGGCTAACCAGCTCCATGCACTCAGAGGACAGGCTCTGAAATCAGAGTGTAGGGCTTGAATGCTGGTTCCAAAAGGACTGCTCTTTCATACCAAGTCTTGGTGCAAAAGAGAAAAGACAGCTCGTTTAGGCAGATGCAGCTCCAGTGGACCCACAAATGGGTAAAAAAAAATCATCTTTTAAATAATCAGATCAAGGGTTCATTCTTCAGGCAAATGCAACCTCATACTAGTGCCCATGACTTGCTAAGCAGCAGGTGGCTGGTTAGATTTCAACCTCCTAGACCAGATATCATTGAGCAGTGAAAAATATCTACAACCATACAAAGTGGCCTGGGCTTCACTACCTACCACCTGGGAGGCCCAGGACCAGTTAGTTGACCTCCCTTTGCCTCAGTTTCCTTGCCTAATAGACGAGGCTAAATAATAAATTTGGGGGGGGATGACAGATTGAGGCTTTGGTTAAGAGGCTCCTTTAAAGCAATGAACTTGAGCCTTAACTCCTCAAATTTGGAGCTGTATGGCCCTGGGCAAACTCAGTTCATTTTCAGTCAAACGGGCATAACCAGAGTACCTCTTTCAAAGTATTAAATGAGATGTATTCAGTGAGATGCCCAATATATATGTCTGGAAATGTGAAGCACTCAGTTAATAATAGCTATTATTATTCTAGTCAGTCTTTTTCTCTTTTCTTTTTTTTCTTCCTCCTCCTTCTCTCCTCGTAATTTGTTTATAAACTATTTTTATTTTTATTTTCAGCTTTATGGCTGCACCTGTGACCTATGGAAATTCCAGGGCCGGGGTCAAATCTGAGCTGCAGCTGCCGTCCTATATAGCCACAGCCATAGCAATGCTAGATCCGAGCTGTATTTGCAACTTACACCGCAGCTTGTAGCAACACCGAATCCTTAATCCTCTGAGGGAGGCCAAGGATCAAACCCACACCCTCACAGACACTATATCTGGCCCTTAACCTGCTGAGTCACAATGGGAACTCCTATAAAATATTTTTAAACTATATTTATAAGTCTGCTTGGGTTGCCTTCACAAAATACCACAGACCAGGTGACTTAACCAAAATGTGTTTTCTTACAGTTCTGGGGGCTGAAAGTCCCAGATCAAGATTCTAGCTAAATCCCTTTCAGCGAGGGCTCTTTTGCTGGCTTGTAAAAGGGTTTGGGCTGGGCACCAGCACCGCCCACTATGCTACCTTGCACTGCTTCATGGAAAGTGAATTAAATGGCACCAATATATAGCAGAGGTGTTTTCTCATCTTTTCACTTAGGGGCCTAATGATAATGATAACCAAGTACTTATGTGCCAGGCACTGTACTGAGTGTAGTAACTTACTTAGTTCTCACCCTCAATCCATTGCTGTCCCCACTTTAAAGATCTAAAGACTAGGACATAAAGTGGGTAACTTGGTCATGCTGCCAATAGGGGACAAAAATGGGTATTTATGCCCTAAAAATGGGTTCAGAGTCCTTCTCTTAAACACAAGGCTACACTGCATCTGTCAAAGTCCTTGCTTTCTCATGCCTAGCACAACACGGGAGCTGCCAGCCACATGCGACTCTAAAAAACTAGTTTAGATAGTTCCTGTGTGGCTCAGTGGTAACAAACCCGACTAGCAACCGTGAGGACATGAGTTCAATCCCTGGCCTCGCTCAGCGGGTTAAGAATCCACTGCTGCCGTGAGCTGTGGTGTAGATCGCAGAGGTGGCTCAGATCTGGCGTTGCTGTGGCTGTGGCGTAGGCCGGCAGCTGAAGCTCTGATGCGACCCCTAGCCTGGGAACTTACATATGCCACACTTGCAGCCCTAAAAAGCAAAAAAACAAAAAAAAAACTAGTTTAAAATATTACAATGAAATAAAATTTAAAATTCCGTCCCTCGGTGGCACTAGCCACCTTTCACGTGCTCAATAGTCTCATACAACCAGTAGTGACAGCATCTGGCAGTGCTCCACTGCACAGCACAGAGAGAGTAGAAGCCTGGAGAGAAGGAATACAGGGGTTAAGACCCCAGGACCTGATGTGAGACAGATGTGGTTCCTACCCCAGCTTTGGCACTATTAGCTGGGTGATACTGGGCAAGCCTGAGTTTCATGACCCTTTGAAACAGGCATAGTAATAGTATCTTCCTCTCCTGTATTTATTGGGAGAATGAAATGCCGTGATGAACAATGCCTGGCAAAAAGTAATCACTGCCTAGACACTAACTATCATTACTCTTATTACTTCTACTTAATATTGATATTGTTACTGTTACGTTACAGCTGGAAGGAGCTCATATCACATCACAGATGGAGAAATTTAGGCACAAGGAAGAAATTCTACGTACAGGCAGCAAAGCCAGGACCAGATTCTAATGCTCTCCATTCCCTACTTGGTCATCTTTCCACCAGTCTGTGCTATAAAACAATTCCACAGACATTTGAGCTCTTCAAGTTCAGGCTTTGTCTGTTGGGTTTAAATATTCCATCTCTGACCAACCGTGAAACCATGGAAACCGAATGGCAAATTGAAAAGGCAGCAAACAAATTAGCTTGCAAAGCCCCACAAATGATATAATCGCTCCAGTATTTAAGCTGCAGATATTCTCTGCGTTTCATCCAAGGTCTTTCTCAATTGCTTTTGTAAACCTGCACTTATGTGCCCCACGACCAGCATCAGCCCACACAGTATCATGACCAGAATCTGCATCCATTCTCAGCCCCGTAATTCAGAGCCAAACTCTGAGGGGTGAACATTCCAGGGACTCGTGGGGTACCTCTACCCCCACCCCCTATCCTCTGCCGAAAGGCTAAACTGCATGAACAGGTCTCCAGTTCTGCTGTCTCCTTCCTCTTGGAAGCTCCAAGGATAAGCAAATAGGAGTGATGTCCTGTGGGTGGAAAAAGAGGAAAACCATTCAGAGTGGACCAAGGGGAAAAATTATCATGAAAATTAGCCAGAAGCGTGAGAGGCATCTGGGGTAGATTGCAGTAATGACTCCATTCCTCACCCTCATGGTATCCACACCTTGTGCCATTTAACTGGGCAGTAGTACTTTCCCATAAGCTAAAGCCCAGTTCCATGACCCTGTCGGACTTTCTTTGGCCAAGGGAATAGTAGCGGCTGTGAGGCAGAGTCTTAAAATGCTCTTGTGTAATTGCTGCCTTTTGTGCCTCCATTATCACTGCAAGGAGAACATGCCTGCTCCCCCAGGAGGAAACGGAAGAGATCCTATTGGATCAGAGCTGCCTCCGTTTAGCTAACCCCGATGAGCCTAGCTTCAAGCTAGGCTCTGTTACTCCAACCCCTGCTGATCCACAAAAGCGTGAACAAGTCCAGCCAAGATCTATAGGGAACCCATCTTAGGCCAGCCAATCCATAACCAGTCACAGAGGCGTGAACTATAATAATACCTGATCATTGGTCTTAAACCATGAACATGGGGTTGATTTGTTACACAGCAAGAGCTAGCTGATCCAGCATCCTTGTGTCTTCGGTGCCTCAACTCCCAAATCCAGTCCATTAGCAAGCTCCAAATAAGTCTACCCACTTCTCTTCTAATTCTAGAGACATGAGCTTAGTCCACTTCAACATCAGTTCTTATGGAGACCACACTGCAATTGCCTATGAACTGACCCTCTCGCCCAAACTCTTCTCTGCCTCTCATCCATTTTCTCCCACACTTTGTCCAAAGCAAGATTGAATTCTGTCTCCCTAGATGTAGAGTAGGAATAAATACTCTTAGAATAAAATCCCAGCTCCTAACCCTAAGGATCCAGGTCCCATTGACCTCTTTCAGTTCTTCTTCTGCCACCCTCCCTGAAGGCAGACCAGTCTTCTTTTTCATTTCTGGAACATACTAAACTTTCTCCCACCTTGAGGTCTTCACAAATGCTGTTCCCTCTGCCTGAAATGCTTTTCTTCCTATTCTCAGCATGGCTGACTCTTTCTCTTCCTGGAATCTCATCTTAAACTTTACTTCTCTGTCCATACTCCTAAAGAAAGGCTTCCTCTGTTTTCTCCATCTCAAAGTAGTTATAGCTGCTTCTTTTTTTTTTTTTTTTTTGCTTTTTAAGACCGCACCTGCGGCATATGGAGGTTCCCAGGTTAGGGGTCTAATAGGAGCTACAGCTGTCAGCCTACACCACAGCCACAGCAATGCCAGATCTGATCCGCATCTGTGACCTACACCACAGCTCATGGCAACGCTGGATCCTTAACCCACTGCGCAAGGCCGGGGATCAAACCTGTAACCTCATGGTTCCTAGGCAGATTCATTTCCACTGCACCATGATGGGAACTTGTATTTAGTATTTTTTCTCTTTATGGCCTCACCTGCGGCATATGGAAGTTCCTGCGCTAGGGGTACAACTGGAGGTACAGCTGCCAGCTTACACCACAGCCACAGCAATGCTGGATCCAAGCCACATATGTGACCTACACCGCAAGCCTGCAGTGGTGCCAGATCTTTAACCCACTGAGGGAGTCCAGGGATCGAACATTCATCCTCACAGACCAGCTTAACCACAACAGGAACACTTAGAGCTTCTTTTTTACAGTTATTGGAATCGGATATTGTTTTATTTGTCTGCTTTTTTACTCATTTCGACAGAAATTATTTATTGAATTCTTATTATATCGCCAGGCACAGGTGCTGGGGAGATAGCCGTGAAGGAGGCAGACCACATCCTCACCCTCATCACAGGTTTTCTTCTAGTGAGGAAGACAGACAATAAAGAGGTAGTTAACTATTCTTCCCATACCTTGTCCTCCCTGGGTGTCTGGTCAACAGCCTCAACAAGAAAGACCACACAGCCTTTTGTTACATGACACGTGTTGTGATTAGCTGTGAGTGACATAGCGGGAGAGAGAAGCATATGCAGACCCCAGAAGTTCTAGGTTGGTCTCCACTACATCATTCAATGCCATCCCTTTGTGATCTCACGCTCATTCTGCTGGACAGCTTCTCTCAATCCCCACTGCATCTCACACATACCTTGAGTTATCCATCTTCACTGCTCTTTACTCCAACTGCAAAAGGCTTTTCTCATTGCTATTTAAATGGGCCCCAAGACCTAAGCAACTGAGTTGTGGGAGGTGAGCCTCCAGGGGCCACTGGACCCTCGGCCGCATTCTCCCAAACCCCACCGTGTTCTGGGCTCACCTCATCCTTGTGCTCATCAGAAAGCAGACCTCGCCTGGGCTGCAAACTCCCTCTTATTTTTTGTCTGTTTCTCCGCACGATCATGATGATTTATACCAGTTCCCACGGCTTCACTAACTTCCCACATTATATTTCTTCTTGCAAAACTTGATAACTTTCCCTTCCCCGGTGCCATAAATTTACCTTCTGGTAAATACTACCGCACTCAAGATAGATAATGTAATTTTCGATAGTGATCAGTGAGACGGGGAAAATAGAGCAAGGAAGAAAATACAGCTGACTGGGTTTGGTGGATGCTCCAACATGTGCTCAGTAAGAATTTGTGAATTAATCATTTAACCAAAGTGTGAATTTGCTATGAATAAATTGAGGGGCCGCAACTTTTCTCCTCCTCCCCAGATCAAGCTCCCCCATCCCTCCATCTTCTTTCTTCCCCTGGAGGCTGGACTAAATTAACGGGGTGACTCTTCCTCCAGATATGGTCCAGGTTAAGCTCCAATGTATTAGGATACAAACTAAGCTGCTGTCATAAAGAAGCCCCCAATTTTAGCCGATTCAATGAAATAACAGTTTACTTCTTTCTTACCTAACAACCAAAGATGAGTGGTCCAAGGTGACAGGGCAGCCCTGCTCCACGGTCATGCAGGGGCCTGGGTTCCTTCCATTTTCTTGCCACAGCAGCCCCTAGTATGTCACCCTCACCTCCAAGGTCATGGCTGGATCATTATTTTGTCTGTGCTTTAGTCCACAGGAAGTAGGAGATAAACGCTTTCTTTTCAAAGTTGACAAGCTACACATTCTATTGATGAGCACTCAATCAGATGACTGCAACTGGGAGCAAGGGAGTCTGGGAAATGTTGTCTATAGCTGGGTGACTAAGTGCCCAGATTAAAGTTAGGGATGTGCTATTTTTCACAGAAAAAAAGAAGGGGGAGAGTGGACACTGGAGAACAGTGACAGCCCTGGCCACATCCATACTTTTCTGAGGACCAAACACTGGCAAAGCAACCTTGATTCTAACTGTTCCTTGTCTCTTAAATGACTGGTTTCTTCTTCTTCATCTACCAAACTCCTACTCTTCCTACAATGCCCAGTTCAAATGATCCCATCGCCATTCAGCTTTTCAGAGCCTTTTGTGCTGAAGGCTATAGAGGGAGTGCTGAGCCCCTTCCTTTTGAAGAGTTCACCACGAGATCCTATAGCTTAAACACTGGCACAGGGCCTGGTACTTCCTCAACACGTGCTGACCACTCTCATCACCACTCCAATTGTTATGATTTTTATCCTTTTCCCAAGGTTTTCCTGGAAACAGACCACATGGCATATAGCAGAACAATCACAGGCTTGGGGCCAGAAAACCTGTGTTTGAATCCTGGACCCACCACTTTCTCAATGTGTGACCGTAATAGTGTGGATTCATCTCTCTTAGACTCAATTTCCTCATCCGTTAAATGAGGATAACAGTGGCGCTACCTTAAAGGTTTAGTATCTTTATTAAATTATATGCTCTGTATAAAGTAAAGAGTACTGCAGTAAATAGTGGGCTTTGTTATTTTGTCATCATTCTCACCGTCAGGAAAAGATCATCATGTGAATCCATCAGGCGTTAATTTAGCTGCATAATAACAGAACCTCATAACAAAGACACCAGAAGATAAGAGTCTATTTGGCTCCCAAATCAAGGAGCCCGGTGTTGAGGAGTGGAGCGAAGGCTGGAGAACACCTCATGACCCAGGCTCCCCCTCACTCCTCCTCACCATCGCTCGGGGGTTGACTTTTCTCTTTATATGAGTCCTTCCGGGCCACCAGAAGAAAGCTGTACTGCTAATGACATGAACATATTCCAAACAGGAAGTAAGAAAAAGAGGCTTGAGCCAGGCAAGCATACTTTTGCTTAGGAAAACTAAACCTTTCCTGGATGCTTCATCCTTCACACCTCCCTGGGGTTTTAGTGACCAGAACACCAAAAGGTATTTTGTGCTCACCTTGCATGACCTGAAGTGTTGGGTACCTGTGAGGAGGACACAGCGGATGGGGTTGGTTCTGCCACTGACAGTGGCTATGGCAACAGGTTGAATGATGTTCCCCCAGATATACATTCAATCCTAACTTTTTGGTATCTGTGAATGTGACCTTTTTTGAAAATAAGTGTTTTGCACACGTAACTATTTAAGAGGAGGTCATACTGGTGTATAGGATGAACTGTTATTAATATATGATGTGTAAGAATGGGCCCTGAATCCGATATGACCAGTGTCCCTGTAAGAGGAAAAGAGACATACGGGGAAAAGACACCATGTGACAATGAAGGCAGAGACTGCGGTGATGCAGCCACAAGCCAAGGAATGCCAAGAGTCAGCAGAAACTGGAAAAGGCAAGGAAGCATCAAGGAGACTTTGAAAGGAGCATGGCCCTACCAACACCTTGATTTCCAACTTCTAGCCTCCAGAACTGCAATGGAATAAATGGCGATTGTTTTAAGCCACCCAGGTTGTCATGTTCGTTACAGAAGCCTTGGGAAACCAATACAGGGAGGCTGTCACTCCGTGTAAATAAATAAATGCATCATAATGTGCCAACTGCTAAAATCGAGGGTTGGGCTAAGAAGACTCAACTGTTTATTCATTCTTTAAGCAGACTCAAGATGGAGTTCCCTTGTGGTACAGTGAGTTAAGGATCTGGGGTTGTCACTACAGTAGCTCAGGTCTGATACTGTGGTACGGACTCAATCCCTGGCCCGGAGAACTTCCACATGCTGTGGGTGTGGCCAAAAAATAAAAACAGAATTAAATTAAAAAACTTAAAAATAAGTAGACTCAACTCATTCATTCATTCCAGCCCAAACTGGGTGACTTACCCAAATTAATGTCATAGTCCTCTGTGTGTCAAAGGTAGGTCAGAGGGGCTGCAGCAGACTCTGTAAACCACGCATTTTCTTGATGATTCTGGTTCTTGGTGTCTCCAGGGCCCCTTGCTCAAGAGTAGGTTTACTTGGCCACTCAAGTGGTTGACTGTACACTGTTTAAGCCAAAGTCGAGAGAGGACTCGGCCCCAGCTGACCTCCGTGCTCAGACCTGGCTGTACCACTGGGTAAGGGGCTGATAATGGATAAATGTAACCTGCCGCCAAAAGGACCCAGGACCCTGCAGGTGCAGGAACCACCTTTGAGGATCTGTTGAGGCAACAGGCTTGGCAAACATGTTCTAAGAGTGGACACAGGGAGAGTCAAACCATGGAACAAATTGGGACTAAAGATAAATTTTTACGGAAGTAGATGGACTTGAACCTGGTTATTACGGTTCATCAGAACATCTCCCCGGCCCTGCAAAATCCCTTTAATAGTAAACAGTGCTTCTCCCTCAAAGTGGATCCTTTCTCTTATATATATTTTTAGAGTTTATCGAGCAAGTATTATGCATCTTGCCGCATGCATGGTTACACTTCTGCCTCACTACAAAAGGAAAAAGTGGAAAGGATTTTATAGACAGAGGAACCTAGGCAATTGCCCAAGTCCACACAGTCAGCAAAAGGCAGAGCCTGGACTCAGACCCAGATCCATCTGATTCTGATTCATGCCCTTGACTACTGAAATAATTATGCCAACCCAGAAACTGTGCATAATGAGCTTGGGAAACCTGTGTCTTTATTCAACCTTGTGGAATTCAAAGAAGGTTGTTACACCATATTTCACAAAAACATATATAACAATCTTCTCACATTTAAGCTTGTTTACCATAATCTTTTTTCTAAAATATCATACATCTTCTCTGGATTATGTGGGCAAAAGACCAACACATGAACAAAGAGAAGTATGTTTTTCTAGAAATCAGAAAAAAACATGGAGTTCCCATCGTGGCACAGCGAAAATGAATCTGACTAGGAACCATGAGGTTTCGGGTTTGATCCCTGGCCTTGCTCAGTAGGTTAAGGATCCGTGTTGCCATGAGCTGTGGTGTAGGTCACAGATGCGGCTCAGATCTGGCATTGCTGTGGCTGTGGTGTAGGCCAGCAGCTGTAGCTCCAATTAGACCCCAAGTCTGGGAACCTCCACATGCCATGGGTGCAGCCCTAGAAATACAAAAAAAAAAAAAAAAAACCTGACTCTGATATCTTTGTGCTTCTTTCTAGATTATTGTTTATTGAAGTACAGCTGATTCACAATATCGTGTTAGTTTCCAGTGTCAGGATTCTTTATATATTATTTTTTTAGGTTTAAAGACCAGCATACACATAAAAGAGTCAGATTTTAATCTGATTATATTGTTGGCAATATCACCTCCCATTTGATTTCTAGAAGAAAACACATCTGTGCATCACAGCTTGCCATACCCAAAATAAATGTTTTTGAGTACTCCAGCACTGAATCAATTGGAGAGTTTAGAGAATTCTGAGTTCAAATGCCAGCTTGCCAGTGACAACTGAAAAACTGATTGGGACTTGAGATGGCAGAGATTTTACTCAAAAAGACTATTGCAGTAAGAAGGATGCTTTGACTTCAGTATCTTCAAGCATGTCAAAATCCAAAAGGAAAACACTTTTCTTTTGTGGTGGGTGTGCAGTGTGATGGGTAGGGAGGGACTTTGGGGAAGGCAGGCAAGAATAATAAGATTTCTCTTTGCGGCCAGCCTCTTGGAACAGTTGTTCTGCTCCTTGGTTCTTGCATAAACTTGGGGACTAGACAAAATTTCAGAGCTTGTAGGAAAGAGGTAAGCTTGACTGAAGTTTGGTCAAGCCCATGGACAATTGGTAGCACTTGGTCACACCCTTCTGAGCTATGTCACACCCTTCTGAGCAAGTCACTTTTCTGCTCTTAGACTTAGTTTCCATTTTTTCAAAATATGGACAATATCTGATCCCTACCTCACAGCGTAGAGAGGGATTAGATGAAATATTTTGCAGGGAAACTTGGATCTCTGTGCCCCCAGAGATAACATGCACTGTTGTTGGTAAAATGCTTCTGAAGCTGCAACATAAGAGGGAGGTGGTTCCCATTTTCTTTGTGCTTGAGGACCCTTCAGTTTCCCACAATGACAACATCTCCAGTACAGGCTTGGTAAATGTGTTCTCAGCCTCAGAGAAAACAGATTAGAAATTTCAATGAAAACGGAAATTCTCTTTTCTGGTTTTGTTTGTTTGTTTGCTTGCTTGCTTTTGCTTTTGCTTTTTTTAGAGCTGCACATGCAGCATATGGAAGTTTCCAGGCTAGAGTTCGAATTGGAGCTGTAGCTGCTGGCCTATGCCACAGCCATAGCAATGAGGGATCCGAGCTATGTCTGCAGCCTACACCATAGTTCACGGCAATGCCAGATCCTTAACCCACTGAGCAAGGCCAGGGATCAAACCTGAGTCTTCGTGGATACTAGTTGGGTTCGTTTCTGCTGAGCCACAACAGGAACACCCAGCTGCATTTTAGACTGTGATGCCAGAACAGAGCAAAATGCTCAAAATCTGGAAAGCTCCCAGACAGCCTTCGGTTCATAGGAATAAGAGCTAGAAGATGGGAACAGAGGAAGGGAAAGGAACTAGGTGGTCTGAAGAATGAGGAGCTTGTTTAACCCAACTTTGCCCCTTTGCCCAGCAGAGGGTCCAGTAGTTAGTAGGTGATGAGTAATCAACTGGCCTATGAGCACTTACTAAGATTCAAGTTCCAAGCCCCTACCCTGAGCTCTGGGGCTCTTCCATGACCCAGCCCTGCTTGGTGTGACCTCTTTCCCTCCCGTTCTTCCTTCTGTCCTCTCAAGCCACATGGGCCACCTGGCCTTGCTATTGCTGCATCAGGCTAGGGAGGCTCCTCCTTCAGCTGCCACACTGACTGATTCCTGAACCTGAAGCCAGCTCACTTCCTCACTAACCTCAGGTCTCTACTCAAATATCGCCTCCCCGGAAGGGCTCCTTAACCCACCTCCCCCATGCAAAACAGCAACCCTTCTCTCCATTATTCCCTTGCATGATTTCTTTTCAGATTCATTACCACTTGAAATCTTTTTTTTTAATTCGTTTTCAAGGGTCTTGTCAAGGCTCCCTGTGATGTAAGCTCCATCATGTCCATGACTTGGTCTTCACCACTGGCTCCCCATTGCCCAGAAAAACCACTGGCACATAATAGGTACTTGATGAATATTGCTTTATTATCTCACTTAATCCAGCCCTAAAAGTGGCACTGTGGTCCCCATTTGACAGATGAGGAAATGGAGGTTTGCAGAAATGAAATCGCTGGTCCAGGGTTGCACCACTAGGAAGAGGCTGTTCTGGCTTTGAACCCACATCCATCATCTTCTGCTGCTCCCTGCTGCCTCCTCTATTAAAGGAGACTCTGAGTTACTAACACCCCCTAAAGGACGAGAACTCAGCCTAATTCCTGCAGTGTGGATGGGGCCTGAACTCCAGCTCTCTGGGATGCTGGCTACGTACATAATCCCAGCTGCACCTCCAGGATCTGATATCAGAAGACTCCTTTGCTAAGTCCAAGTGTATTGAGATTGTCTGTCACCCTTTCTAAATTATTTATATTAAGAAATTTTTTTAGTTAAAGTATAGGAGTTCCCATCGTGACGCAGTAGAAATGAATCCAACTAGGAACCATGAGGTTGTGGGTTCGATCCCTGGCCTCACTCAGTGGGTTAAGGATCTGGTGTTGCCGTGAGCTATGGTGTAGGTCACAGACATGGCTCGGATCCCACGTGGCTGTGGCTGTGGTGTAGGCAGACAGCTGTAGCTCCAATTCGACCCCTAGCCTGGGAACCTCCATATGCCACGGGTGTGGCCCTAAAAAAGCAAAGTAAGAATAATAATAATAATAATAATAAATAAAAATAAAAATCAAGTCTAGTTGATTTACAGTGATGTGTCAATTTCTGCTGTACAGCATAGTGGCCCAGATATATATTTTTTCAAATGCTATCTTCCATCATGTTCTATTCCAGGAGATTGGATGTAGTTCCCTGTGCTGTACAGTAGGACCTCATTTTTTGTCCCTTCTAAACGTAATAGTTTGTATTCACCAGACCCAAATTCCCTGTCTATCCATCCCGCTCCCCCCCCCCACCTTCCCCTTGGCAACCACAAGCCTGTTCTCTATGATCTGTGAGTCTGTTTCTATTTTGTATATGCGTTCATTTGTGCCTTATTTTGGTTGGTCACGAAAACACTTAAGACACCCACCTTACTAGCATCTCAAAATGACAGTCAGTGGGAGCAGTGATCCACATATTCCCTGATCTTTGCTAAACATCAATTCAAATTGCCAAAATACTCTTTAGCGGGTGGTGCCCACTCAAAGTCCAGGAGTAGATGAGAGGAGGTAGAGACTGTGGCTGTGCCAGGCCATGGCTTGACCCCTCAAGCCTCAAGGAGGCAGTGTGGAACCCGGCAAAGAACTCAGCTTTTTCAGCCAAATGAACATTACAGCCTCCCGTCCCACTTGCCACCTGCAAACTTAATGGGAAGAAGGGTTGGATTAACCTCTCCAAGGCTCCTTTGCAACATCTCCAAAATGGGGGCTAACAGTGTTACAGACAGGTTACTATGGAGAGAAAACAATGTGATGCATCCAAAGCGCTTGTCACACTCCCTGGCACATAGAAAGTGTTTAATAAGTGGAAGCTGACACATGTCTCCTCACTGCACCTGTTTCCCTGAAACAAGCTGCCCTAGAAGTGGGGCTTTTATTAACTTTTTAATAAAGAAACTATGCAATTACCTCAAGAGCAGAGTATACTTGACCATTACCTGGAAAACCATTCGTTGATCACCTGCCTTGGGCTCAGCTCTAAAAGATACAGAAATGAATAAGATATGAGCCTCTAAGAGGAAGTCCCCAGTGAATATGCCTAGGCAGGTAATGTTGCATTTTGCTTCCTAAATTAGGTTTGTTTCTGCATACTTAATTAGCATCATTTCTTCTATGTGCTTAGCAGTTGGCTCAATGGATTGTTAAGACTGTGGATAACTACGGGGATAAAGGTACTTTGGGGGTTTGAACTTTAGCACATTCTTAACTGTATCATTCATTCAATACATATTTATTGGGCATTCCCTATGTTCTGGGTACCAGGGATACAACAGTGAACAAAGCAAAGTTTCTGCCCCAAGGGAGCTCACATCTAGTGGTTTTAAGACATGTTTGCAAATTCTTTGATCCTTTTTCCAACAAGAGGCGGGAGTCTATAGTCTTCACCTTGAACCTGGTCCAAAAGTAATGACTGGTTGGTCAACAGAGTAAAAAGGAAGTGATGGAATGTGAGTTCCAGGCTAGGTCACAAAAGCCAATGCAGCTTCTCCCTGGTTCACTGGAACGCTTGTGCTGGAACCGCCATGCAAGAAGCCTGACGTGCTGTGAGGAAGAACAAATTAGACCATGTAGAGAAGTTCTGAGTCTGTAAAGAAAGATGGAAATGCCAGACCAGGTTCCAGATGCTCCAGCTCCCTACCACTCCAGCCACCCCCTGACTGCAACCCCATGAGAGACCGCAAGCTGGAACAACCCAGCTGAGCCTTTCCTAAATTCTTGACCCAGAGAAACCACGAGAAATAATAAAATCATTGATGTTGTTTTAAGACACAGAGTTTTGGAGTGACTTGCGATATGTCAATAGACAACCAGAATAGGGAGAAAACAGCAAACATATGTACCAGATGGTGACAAATACTACTGAGGAAATTTTTATCACAACTGCTCCTGGGACTAACAGCAAGTTCAATGATTCAACTGATTGAGTGACTACAGTATTCTGGGCCCTCTACTAAATAGTTGTCATACATCATCTCATACATCATCAGCCCAAAAAGGCTATATAAGGGCAGGGATAGTACCCCCCTTTACAAGTAACACAAATATGCTCATAGAAAGCAAATAAACTGCTGAAGATTTCACCACTACGTGACAGAGGTGGTATCTAACACAAGGTTCACTCAAAAGTTGGTGCTTTTCCCTTTTGCGCCTCCCTATGAAACTGACGAGGTACAATGAGTAACACAAGGAGTCAAGCAGGCAACATCCTCAACCTGGCTCCACGCTTCACCTGCTGGGCCAGTGACTTTCCTTCCATGCTTCAGTCTCCTCATCTTTAAAAGGGAAATGTTAAGGATCATACCCAACCTCATTGGGTTTGTCAAGGATATAAAAATAAAGGTGCTGACAGCTGTCCTCTTTTGCAATAACAACAGTCACTGCAGGCTTCTTGGAAGAGTGGGAAGGCGATATGTTGTGCCTTAATTCCCAAAGTGATTCTATTTGGAGATGAGGCCTTTGTTAAATGAGGTCATGAGAATGGGGCCCAGGGAGTTCCCACTGTGGTTCTGGGTTAGTGTCCATGAGAATGCGGGTTTAGTCGGAACCCCTGCTCAGGGTTAAGGACCCAATGTCGCTATGACCTGCACTGTAGGTCGCAGACTCAGATCCCATGTTGCTGTGGCCATGGCATAGGCCGGCAGCTGCAGCACTGATTCGCTCCCTAGCCTGGGAACTTCCATATACCATGGAGGGAGGCCCTAAAAGAAAAAAAAAAGGAATAGGGCCCTAATCCAATAGAATTAGTGTCCTTGTAAAAAGACACACCCAGAACGTAATCTCTCACTCTCCATCTCCCCACTTCCCTCCTCTTCTCTCTCCTTCTCCCTCCCCCTCACTGCCCTGGGTACTCAGAAGAAAAGCCATGTGGACTCAAAGTGGGTATCTGCAAGCCAAGAAGAGACACCAGGAACAGAATCAACCAGCAACCTGATCTTGCTCTTGGACTTCCAGTCTCCAGGAACTGTGAGAAAATTACTTTCTGTGGTTTAAGCCCTTCAGTCTATGGTATTTTGTTATGGCGGTCCCAGCCTACCGAGACACAGTGCCATGCTGGGCTTCCTCTCTCGCTGCCCAGACTTTCCCAACAGGGCTTCCTGCCTCCCACCTGCACGTGTTCACACCAGTCTCAGCAAAAGCAAAGCAGACACCTTCAGAATGCAAAACAGCTTGCAGACTGCGGCCTCTCATTCTTATTTTAATGATCCTCATTTATCTCCAGCATTATCTATAATAAATCAAACTAAGTAAAACTAAAACAACTTTCCCCATGGCTGTGTCATGTTCTGTTGGAATAGACGACCCCCTTCAAAAGGCTGGGCTCATCACCAGCCTCCTGGGTCAGCCATCAGGGAACAGGTTTATCAGGAAGGCGCTTAGTGGCTTTCCTCCATGAAAAAAGACATTTTCCATTTGTTCCTAGAGTTCACCCCATGCCTAGCATGTGCCCTTCATAGCCTCAGGAGTGTCACATCCATTGCCTTCTTGACTGTAAGCCTACGGAGTAGGAATGAGTATGGCGCCATTTTGTTGACAGGGACACTGAGGCACAGAGGTATTCAGTGACCGACTCTCAGTCACAGGGTCGGGCTACAAACCCAGACGGCCTTAGTCCTAGTCCTACGTCCCCTCCTGTAAAGAAGTTGCAATGGTCTACAGGTGGCAGCCTGATGTTCTGCCAAAGGCTTAGGTTTTGGCGGCAGGAGTCTTCTACCTTTAATGATGCGTAGGTGCTCAGGGAAGTTACTTAAATCAGACTGAGCGGTCATTCCCATTTTTATTTTTTTGCCTTTTATTAATTTATTATGATTAATATATAATCATAATAATAAATATATGTTGATTTACAAAGTTTTGTCAGGTTCTCGTACATTTACACACATTCCCCTGGGCTGTACAGTAGGATCCCATTGTCTCCTATTTTTAGAAGGGGCAACTCATAATGCTTACAGGACCACCAGCTACACAAGAGGGGGTGGATGTACGCCAGAGAGGACCATGCAGAAAGAACAAACAGCGCCCCCTGGAGCTTGGGATGACTATGTTCAACCCTCACCAGGTAGTAGGGAAATTGGGGGGGGGGGTGATTTTTGTTCTTTAGTTTTTATTGAAATATAGTTGATTGGGAGAATTTTGAATTAATACTTACCAAGCACATAGCAAAGTGTCACTTAATCATCACAGTTATTATCATTTATCTATCAGGGTGTGTCTCCGGGTTCTTATTGATACTCACGAGCTGAACTAGAGGTGGAATAGGAATGGCATTGACTGTACTGCCGCCTTCTCAAGCGGTTGAATAAAATGATGAACACTCAATAGGGCAGCACGTTTTTGAAATCATTTGGGAACTCGAGGGTACCTCCTGCAGCCTGAAGACCTTGCTTGGAAAATTAGGAAGATGAGGTCAAAGAGGAAGTAGACTCACTGAAGGTCATGTGACCACCTTGTAGCAGAATCACAGTGAGAAGCCAGGTGCCTTGACGGCCAGGACTAGCTCGTCCCTCAACTTCCTTCCCAGCAGAATAACTGTCGGTTGTATCTGTCACCAAGTTACTAAATTTGGGGATAACCTAGTATAAAGCAAAAACTGTTTCATAAGAAAAGGTACCCCAAATTATTGGGCTTCTGAACCAGGGTCTGCCTGCCATGGAAGAGGGTCCCTGCCATCTGTGGATGTATTCACAGGCTTCCATGAGATCCTTTATCTGGCTGGCCTGCCTGAACCTTCAGAGGTGGTGAGAATGTTCTCTGACTGTTATACAATCCTGTACAACGCAGCACAACCCTGGGTAGTTTTGTTCCTATCCCTCCCTCTCGCCATTTCCAATTATCACACAAATATACCAGAAAGGAAAACCAGTCCATTTCTGCAAGTCAGCTAAGTGCAGGCTTGACAAACTGTATGGCGGTTTTGCAGCCAAGGCAGCTGCTGAGATTGCTGGCTTCCATGGGGCACAGCACGGAAGGAGACCTTGCAGACAAAAGAAATAGCCTGGGACCCACTGTGAGAAGCAGCCCTGTCCTGACGAACATTAAGGCTTAGGAGTCAAACAGATTTTATAGTGGTGTTATGGGGGCCTGCAGTGAGGGTCCCAGCCTCAAACACTGACTCCTCCTCCCCCCATAACCTGCCAAACTGATGCTTGATATGGTACCACTCATCTCCAGCATTTTGTGTCATAGAAAATGCTCTGACATTAAAATGTATACAGTCCACATAGCAAAGCTATATAATAAAAGTTAAAAGGCTAGAGACTGGGAGATGTTTGCAAAGCATGACTGACAAAAGACTAGTGTCCAGAATATATAAAGAATTTCTACAAGTCAATAACAAAAAGACAAACAACTCGGAACAATGATGGGTGAAGGCCAGCAAAGAACAATTCACAGCCAAGTTCACCTGAAAGGCTAATGAGTTTGACAAGGAGCTCGGTGTCACTAGAAGCCAGGGAGAGGTAAAAAAAAAAAAAAAAGCAAGTGATTATAAAATATCAGCTCGCAGAGTTCCCATTATGGCTCAGCACATTAAGAACCCACTGCTGTCTCTCTGAGGGTGTCAGTTTGATCCCTAGCCTGACTCAGTGGGTTAAGGATCCAGCATTGCCACCAGCTGCAGTGTAGATCACAGATGCAGCTTGCATCCAGCATTGCCATGGCTGTGGCATATGCCTGCAGCTGCAGCTTTGATTCAGCCCCTAGTCCAGCACTTACCTGTGCTGCAGGTGCAGCCATAGAAAAAAGAGTGAGAGAGAAATAGTATCTCACTCCCTACCAGGTAAGCAAAATCACTACAGGGAGGAGCATAAACGGGTACAACCACTTTGGTGAGAAATTGAGTTAACATCTAGTAAATCTGAAGAGGCTCGTACCCTAAGACCCAGCCATTCCACATCCCAAATCAAAAAAAGCAAAAGAAAAATCTCTCACACAGGTGCACAGAAGAATTGCCCCGGGGGTTCACTGCAGCATTGTTTGCAATAGCAATACATTAAAAACTACCTAGATCTCCATTTAAAGAGGAAAAAATAAATAAATTGTGACCTAATCATACAATAGAATGCTGGACCAGTCTTAAAACGAGTGAATTAAATTTGCATGTATCATCATGAATAAAATATAATGTTGATATAAAAAGCAAATTGTAGGAGGTTAGGTATTCAGTTTATGTAAAATTTTAAAACCCAGAAGAATCCTGGATACGTGTATAAAAGTATAAAAATCATGGACCCGAAGATTACACACCACCATCAGAGTAGGGTCACCTCTTGAAGATGGGAAGGTGACAGCTACTGACAGGACTAGCAGCCTCCAACAGTGGGTGGAGCTTTTCATTTCTCTAGAAAATAAAGAACTGAGGGAAATGAGGCAAAATGCCAAGATGCATTAAACGGGGTGCTGGATACACAGCTTTTTGTAATTTTATTTTCAGTACTTTCCATTCATTCACTCAGCCCACAAGCATTTATTAAGCACCTGCTGTGTACCAGGCCCCATTCTGGATGCTGGAGACATAGCTGTGAACGAGACTAAGCCTTGACCTTCTGGCACTGACGCTAGGGAAATAGGTGGACAACAAACACATGAGTAAGACGGATTCAATTGTTAGATGATGACAAGATGATGGAGAAAAAAAATAGAGCAAGGAAGGGTGATACGAAATAAAAGTGTCAGGAAAAGGGGATGGAGGTTTTCAAGTGGGAAAACTTGGGTGGAAAGGGGACCTAACAGGTGAAACGGGCAGGGAGAAGAGCTTGAGCCGTGGGGCCAACGGGGCAGAAGAAGTGCAAAGGCTCAAAGTGGCAGAGTGCTCGGTGGGGCCCCAGGGGGAGGGGAGGCGGGAGATGAGGTCCGAAAGGAAAGGGTGGGCATCACAGGTCTTCTAAAGAGTTCATAAATTTTTATGGAGAAGGAAGAAAGAGATGGAAGGAGAGAGGGCTCTCCAAATTATGTCTGGTTGAGTTCCAACAAAACTGCAATTAGAGAATACAGATTTTGGAGATTCCATTGTGGTACAGGGGGAAAGAATCCAACTAGAACCATGAGGTTGCAGGTTCGATCCCTGGCCTCGCTCAGTGGGTTAAGGATCTGGCGTTGCCGCGAGCTGGAGGATAGGGCTCAGACGCATCTTGGATCCCGTGTTGCTGTGGTGCAGGCCGGCAGCTGCAGCTCTGATTAGACCCCTAGCCTGGGAACATCCATATGCCATGGGTGTGGCCCTAAAAAGACAAAAAGAAAAGAAAGGAGGGAAAAAGAAAAAAAAAGATTTTAAAACTTGATGAGCTCTTCAAAGCTTTGAATGCGCCACTGAGCACAGTGAAGATTCAAGAAAGGAACAGCGCAGAGGTCCCCACCTGGGAGCTTTAAAACATCCATTATAAATCAAAATAAATAAATTTAAAAAAATCAAAGCAGCAAAATATAAAAAAATAAAATAAAACAAAATGAAACACCCACATGCCCGGGTGCACCCAGACCACTTAAAGCACATCTTTTGGAGCTGGGTCAAGCACGGATATACATTAACGACCCCTCAGTGATCCCAGGGTGCTGTGAAGTTGGGGAACCCCAGTGACAGAGTATGCAGGATGGCCCTAACTTAGTTGACTATGAAGCCTTCTTATTTTTGTTTTATTTTTCACAGGTCAAATCCTGGGACTAGGTTTCCGCACAGAACATCGATCTGTAAAACGTGACTCAGTTGTTTTGTTTAAAAAAAAAAAAGAGAGAGAACTCTGTTTTTTTAAAAGGAGTATATTCCCAGTCATCAAATAAAATACGTATGAAGTGCTTAAAACATTGCCTGGCTCATTATGAGCTCATTAAGTAAAGATTATTATTATTATCATTACTGTTATGTATACCTTAGCATGAAGAAGTTTAACAGCTCTGTTCCTAAAAATAGATCTCCTTTTTTTGCTTTTTAGGGCCTCACTCAAGGCATATGGAATTTCCCAGGCTAGGGGTCACATCGGAGCTGTAGCCCCTGGCCTACACCACAGCTACAGCAACACCAGATCTGAGCCATGTCTGTGACCTACACCACAGCTCACGGCAACACGGAATCCTTAACCCAGTGAGCGAGGCCAGGGATCAAACCTCCATCTTCATGGATGCTAGTCAGATTCATTTCCTCTGAACAACCACCGGAACTCCCCTAAACATAGGTCCTAATTGGACTTGGAAACAATTATCTTAAGAACATTTAATGCAATCGTAGAATATCCCATAGGTTTATGGGTCAAAACACCCTGATTTGAGAACTCTGGGAGATTGGATTAAGATGGCGGAATAGAAGGACTGGAGCTCAACTTCTCTCCCGAAAAACAGCAAAACAACAACCAAATGCCAAGCAGCCTTCAACCAAATGGACTGTAAACTTCCAAAAAAGGTATTCTATTCCAGAAGACACAGCGGAGACCACATCAAGAGGTAGGAGGGGCGATTACGCGATAGAAGCAACCCCATACCTCCCGGGTGGGAAGCCCCACAGACTGGAAACTAACTGCAGCACAGAGACTCAGCTACAGGACTGAGAGTTCTGAGCCTCAAGTCAAATCCCCACGCCTGGGGATCGGGCACAGGGAGAAAGAGCCCCCAGAGCATCTGGCATTGAAGGCCAGCGGGGCTTGTGTGCAGGAGCTCCACAGGACTGGGGGAAACAGAGACCCCATTCTTGAAAGGCACACACAGACTTTCACGTGCACTGGGTCCCAGGGCAAAGCAGTCTCCATAGGAATCCGGGTGG
The DNA here is from genome assembly GCA_004024745.2 of Catagonus wagneri. Taxonomy (NCBI): domain Eukaryota; kingdom Metazoa; phylum Chordata; class Mammalia; order Artiodactyla; family Tayassuidae; genus Catagonus; species Catagonus wagneri. The sequence goes on from PVHT021183646.1 coordinate 8,279,140, forward strand.
AACCTGACTGCAATTCTTGGAGGATCTCCTGGGAAAATAGGGGTGACTGTGGCTTGTTGTGGGGGAAGGACAGTGGAGGTGAAGCTCTCGGGAACATTCTTTAGCCTGCATTTCTCTGGAGGGGGGCCATTTCTGGGAAAATCTGGTCTCTCCCATCAGCTCTGAGAAGTCCCAGGCGAAACAATAATCCAGGTGGGATCGCAGCCCCACCCATCACTAAACAGGCTGCCTAAAGACCCCTCAGGCACACAGCCAGCCTCTAATCTCATCCAGAGACAATGCCCCACCCATCAGAGGGACAGCAATCAACCACACCTACCAGTGGACAGGCATCAGTGCCTCCCATCGGGAAGCCCCATACATACCAGCTTTAGTCACAGGGGAGGCAAACGCCAGAACTAAGAGGCTACCACTCTATTGTTGGCAAAAAGGTCACCACACCAAAAACCTCTAGAAATGAAAAGACAGAAAACTCTAACCCAGATAAGGGAGAAAGAGAAAAGCCCAGAAAAACAGCTCAGTGATGAGGAGATTACCAGCCTCTCAGAAAGAGACTTTGGACTGTTGATGCTGAAGATGATGCAAGGCATTGGAAATAGACTGGAGGTAAAGATTGATCATTTACAGGAAACACTGAGCAGAGAAATACAAGCTGTAAAAATTAAACAAGAAGAGATGCAAAATACAATCACTGAAATAAAAAATTCATTAGAAGCAGCCAACAATAGAATACAGGAGGCAGAAGAACGAATCAGCGAGGTGGAGGACAGATTAGTGGAAATCACTAATGCAGAAGAGAAAAGAGAT
>PVHT021183646.1:8286821-8311536 GCA_004024745.2 Catagonus wagneri
AAGGGAAAATGAAGTTACAGAGGCCCCCAGGGAAGGGTGGAAAGACAGGCGGGGCTTTGAACACGGGGGCCTGGAAGGGGGGTGGGGGTACCTGTCATGAAGGTGGAAATGCGGGCAAACCCTCTCCAAGTGATGGGCCCTTGGAGAGATTCTGACTCTAACAACTGAGGCTGCTGAGGTGCCAAGCTGCTCAGAGACTTCCCAAGGTCACACAGCAGGTGGAGGTGGGGCTGAGCCCAGAGCCTGGTGTGTATTCATGCCTTCCTTCTAGAAGCATCCATTGTCCTCATGAAAAGGGCTGCTTCGGCACCTGAAAGACAGAACTGACACAGTTCCAGCTCTCAGGGAGTTTCAGGTCTGGGGGTGCAGACTGCTAAGGAGAACATGGCTGTGAAGGAAGCAGGCAGGAGGCTGTGACAAAGAAGAGTATGAGAAAAAGACTCTGTGTGTGTGTGTGTGTGTGTGTGTGTGTGTGTGTGTGCGTGTGTGTGCGTGTGTCTGGGTCAGTATGCTGTACAGCAGAAATTGACACAACACTGTAAAAATGAAGGAATTGGGATTGGGCGAGAGACCCTTGGTGTTAGTGGAGCAGTCAGGGAGGGCTTCTCTGGGGAGGTGGCTTTTCCCTGCTGGCTGGGAAGAGTCCTGCTATGGGGATAGTGGGGGTGAAAGACTGTATCATCTGGTGCTATGGGTTGAATTGTACCCTCCTCAAATTCACATCCGCCCAGAACGTCAGCATGTGACCTTATTTTGGAAATAAAGGTCTTTGCAGATACGATTAGTTAAGATGAGGTCTGACTGGCATAGGGTGGCCCTAAATCCAGTGACTAGTGTCCTTAGAAGAAGGCGGAAACTGGGTACAGACACCCCAGGAAGAGGCCCTGCGACAACAGAGGCGGAGATTGGAGCAACACAGCCCCAGCCAAGGAACTTGGAGCACTGCCAGCCATCACGGAAGCTGCAAGAGGCAGGAAACTTCCCTCCCTGTGCCCAGGGACTTCATGAGGGAGCGGGCCCTGCTGACACCTTGATGTCAGGCCTCCAGCCTCCAAAACAGCAGCCCTAGCAAATGAATAGACCTGGATCTCTGACTACACAGACTAAGTTCCCTAAATAAGATAGGAGGAAGCAGAATTCCCATCCTGGCGCAACAGCAGGATCTGCAGTGTCTCTGCAGTGCCAAGACGCAGGTTCGATCCCACCCCCGGCACAGTGAGTTAAAGGTCCCGACATTGCTGCAGCTTCAGCGTAGATCACAACTGCCTCTCGGGTCTGGTCCCTAGCCTGGGAACTAGGAGGAAGTCAGAGTGGGAGCCCTGGGCAAGGAGTCCAGCTTTCCTGCTCACCTGCCTTGTGACTTTGGGCAAGTACCTCCCCAGGGGGAGTTTTATTCAAGTCAAGAAGAGCTTGTGGGGTCCCAACCACTTGGTCAGGGACAAGCTGGGTCAGCATCACCTGGCCTTGGGGAAGTCTGTTTGGCATGGAGATTCCTGGGTCCACTCCCCCACCACTCCCTCCCCGCTCCCGATACCAGCATCTCTAGATGGGGCTCTGGAACCTGTCTTTCTTGTTCTTTTTATAACTTATTTTTTTGAAATATAGTTGGTTTACAATGTTGTGTTAGTTTCTGGTGTACAGCACAGTGATTCCGTTGTATATATGTATTCTTTTTCATATTCTTTTCCATTACGGTTTAATCACAGGATATTAAATATAATTCCCTGTGCTGGACAAATAGGTCCTTGTTGTTTATCCATCCTGTATATTACAGTTTATATCTGATAGCCCCAAATTCCCAATCCTTCCCCCACCCCAGCATCTGTATCGCTAACTCCCCAGGAAAAGGATGCTGATGTGTAACCAAGTCCTTGGAGCCTAAGGGTCCTTCTAGAGCGGGATGCGTCTAATCTAAGGACTCTGCTCTGACCACGAGCCACACTGCCCGTCCGCACTGACCTAACACACTGCAGGTGTCTCTGAGAAAACCCAGGCATCCAAGATGCCAGGAGAAGCTCGTGCCAAACAGGAGAGTCAGGCTTGCTCCTCAGAGTCATTAAAGAAGCTGCTTACAGAGCCCTACTCCTCTTTTAATTTGTTTGCCTTTTCAATTGTGTAATTGAACCTCAGCCACGGGGCTCAGCTAAGCCTTGCCAGAGAAGGCAGAAAACCATCAATACCCAGGAGTGACTGACAGTCGTTTCTGAGGCGCTGGGCTCTGCAGGTGGGCAGGCAGATGTCAGAAAGGCTGGAATCCTGCCAGGTTTCAGAAGCAAAGCCCTGAGGTGCGGAGGGAGGTCTCCTGGGCATTGCCAATCAGACAAACCAGAGTTCAAATTCCAGCTCTGCCCTGAGCCGGCTGTGTGACTCTGGGCAAACTTCTACCCTTCTCTGTTCCTCAAATTCCTCATCTTTGAATCCAAGGGTAGCACACCTACCTGGCAGGGTTGCTGGGAGAACCAGAAGAAATATTTCTAGGGAGAAGCCAGCACATTGTGGATGACTCTTAAACTATGAATTATTATTGTTGTTATTGTTGTTGTTGTTGTTGTTATTATTATTATTATTATTATTATTATTATTATTGAACAGAAGACGGCTTGCCCTGGGGGGTGCCAGTCCTTTTGGCAGGGGATGGCACACAGCTGTTAGAACTGGACAAGGTTATGGAGAAGACTGTCTGATATCATGAAAAGAGCCCAGGACTTGGAATCAAAATTTAAAATGTTGGGAGTTCCTGCTGTGGTACAACGGGATCATCAGCATCTCTGGGGCACAGGGTCGCCAGTTCGACACCCGGCCCTGCCACAGTGAGTTAAGGATCCGGCGTTGCCATAGCTGCAGTGGAGGTCAAAACTGCAGCTTGGATCCGACCCCTGGCCCAGGAACTCCATATGCCTTGGGGCTGCCAATAAATTCTAATTTTGAACCTCAGTTCTTTTCTATTTCCTCTGCGCCCTTGGGTGAGTCACTTAAACGCCCTGAGCACCAGTGTCCCCATCTCCCAAGTGAAGGCCAGAATCCCTAGCCTACCCAACTCTCGTTTTGACAATCAAATGAAACAACATTTGTGAAGTTGGGTAAACTCTCCATCTTTTGACAAATCCAAAAAAAGAGAGGTTACTTTTATCCAGTGCACTGGCTCATAAGCCTGGCTGCCCATTGGAACCCGCCAAGGAGCTTCTAAAAATAATGCCAGTGCCCACATGTCTGCCCAGTCCAGAAGAACGGCAGTCTCCAGGGCTGGAGTCTCAGCCAGGCAGGCAGTCACTAGAGAGTCACGGATCCAGCCTAAAGGTCTCTTTCTGCAGAAGAAGGAAGCAGGACCCAGAGAGGGACTGGGTCTTTTCCAAGTTTGCACAGCAGGTTATTAACCCTCTGGAGTGTCCCTCACTCCACCCAGCCCTCTGCCAGCATAAAATCCCAACAGGCACGCTTTCTGGGGCCAGTCAGAAAGGATTCCTTGTGAGAGTTCCCATTGTGGTTCAGGGGATTACGAACCTGAGTAGAATCCATGAGGACGTGGGTTCAATCCCTGGCCTCGCTCAGTGGGTTAAGGATCTGGCAATTGCAGTGAGCTGCAGTGTAGGTCTCAGACACGGCTCAGATCCCTCGTGGCTGTGGCTGTAGCATAGGCGGGCAGCTGCAGCTCCAATTCGACCCCCAGCCTGGGAACTTCCACATGCCACATGTGTGGCCCTAGAAAGAAAAGGAAAGAAAAGAAAAGAAAAGAAAGGAAAAGAAAAGAACCCCAGCCAACTCTCCTAATGGTTACTGGGAGGCTCGCAGTGGTCCCCAGGTCTTCCAGGAGATACGCTCATTAAGCAGATTAGTGCAGGAAACCCACCGTTCATCACATCCTCGGATGCCCAGGATTAAATGCTGGTCACAGTCTCTTTCCATTAAGCTCATGCGTCGCAGAGCCCAGGCTATTTCACAGGGAGGGATGTCTTAATGGCCATGCCTAAAGGGAAGCTGCTATTGAGAGGAGGAGAAAAAGAAAAAAATATATAGGCTTAAAGGACCTTGAAGAATGCAAGCACGGAGCTGAAAACCCACATCTCTGAAAGCTGGTCTGTGCTGCTGGGCAGGAAGGCAGCAAGTTTCTCAGCGAGGGCACCGAAAGCCAGACACTCTAATCCCCAGGGTGCCAGCTGGCCGTCTCCTCTGCCACCTACCCCCGGCCCACCCTAGAGATGGGAAGTGAGCCACCATCTGCCGGGCAAAGGCCAAGGAGAGCCAGAGTGACACCGCACAGTACACCTTGCAAGTAGGGGCCTCCTGGTAGGATTTGAGGGGCCCAGGCACACTCCCACCTTGGCCCCCTGAAGCATCTCCCCTATTAAAGAATCATGCATGCTTTTGACTTTCGGAGCTTACGACTTTTCAGCTTTTAAAGTACTGTTACTTCTGTGTCCTAAAACTGTGCCGTCCCCAGCCTTCGGGAAATCAAAGAAAAAAAATGGTCAAAACCATTTCCTGCAACTAAGAATTCCTAGTGGTCTTGGAAATCACCTCTGGGTTAAGCCAGCCACCCTCAGGGAAAAGAAGGAATGAGGGAAACTTCATCTCTGGAAACTGAGAAGAAAATTTATAGATTGCCCAGAAGCCCTTACCACCTTCCCCTCCCTAACGCACAGACACACACAGATACACACACACACACACACAGAGAAAAATGTAAATCAGCAGAATCCATCTTAAAGCCATCAAGGTCCACTCATCTGAGCTGAGGGCAGCTAACACTCTCATTGCACACATAAAGGAGGGGCAGTGGCCAAGTGACCAGATCCTGTACCACCTGACACTATAAATATTCTAGATGGGATCATACCTTAAAGAAGTCAATGACGAACTTTCTAGGCAAAACACAAGAACCTCTGCTTTCTTGGACGGATCAAATAAGGGAGGGTGAAAGTGAGGATGCCTGAGGTATTGCCACACCTATTTTCCAGATGAGGACATTGAGGTGGTAGAAAACGACTTGCTCACTATCACGGCCAACAGGTGGTAGAGCCAGCTGTGAATCCCAGTCTGCCAACCCTGAGAGGTGTGTTCTTTTCATTATGTCGCACACGTTCTTACCTGAAAGCCTCAGGTGGCTTACTCCAAGGGTGGAGAGAATTGGTCTGGGCCTTTTGGAAGCAAGGCTGCTCCTGGGGGCCTGTGACTGTCAAAAGCATTCATGAGCAAAAGCATCACCAAGGAGGGCCTTAACCCAACAGAAGCTCCAGTATGGTCCAGTTCGGCTGCTCAAATTTCCAGATGCATGGAGCTTGTTAAAATGCAGATGCTGGAGTCCCCAACTAGTATCCATGAGGATGCAGGTTGGATCTCTGGCCTCGCCCAGTGGGTTAAGGATCCGGCGTTGCCGTGAGCTGTGGTGTAGATCGAAGACGCGACTCAGATCCCATGTTGCTGCGGCTGTGTCGCAAAAGCCACCAGCTACAGCTCCAATATGACTCCTAGCCTGGGAACCTCCATATGCCGCAGGTGCAGCCCTAAAAAGACAAAAAAGAAAAAATATAAAATAAAATGCAGATGCTGATGCAATGGCTCTGGGGTGAGGGTGCAATTCTGCGGTTCTAGCCCATTCCCAGGTGAGGCCAAGATGCTGGCCCACGGGCCACAATTTTGAGATGCAGGGGTCTAGAGTGAGTCTTCCAGGGCTTGAATTCCAGCATCACCACCTACTAGCTGCACAAGACCAGGCAAGCTACTCAACTTCTCTGTGCCTCAGTTTCTTTATTTGTTAAAAAAAAAAAAAAAATGTGTTTTCAGGAGAGGGCTACCTCAAGGAGCTGTTTTTAGAATTAAAGGAAATGAATCATGTAAATCACTTAGCACAGTGTCTGGTGCATAGCAAAATCTCAATAAGCTATTATTAATTACTGTTATTATAATTAGTGATTTTGTCATACATTAAAAGCTTTAAAAAATAAACGACACCCCGATAGTCATGGCAGCACTATTTACAATAGCCAAGACAACGAAGCGACCTAGATGTCTATCGACAGAAGAATGAATAAAGAAGATGTGGAACATAAACAATGGAATATTACTCAACCATTAAAAAGAATCAGGGAGTTCCCCCTAAGGTGCAGTGGGTTAAGAATCTGACTGCAGTGGCTTGGATCACTGCAGAGGTGCAGGTTCAGAGGTGCCTGGCGCAGTGGGTTAAAGGGTCCAGCTTGTCACAGCCGCAGCTCAGACTCAATTGCTGGCCTGGGAACGTATATATGCCGTGGGTAGGGTCATTAAGAAAGAAAAAAAGAAGGAAATAATGCCACTTGTAGCAACATGGAAGGGCCTAGAGATTTTCATACTAAGTGAAGTCAGTCAGACAGAGAAAGACAAAGGAATCTAAAAAAAAGTTGCAAATGAACTTATTTACAAAACAGAAGTAGACTCACAGACACAGAAAACAAACTTACAGTTACCAAAAGGGAAATGGAAGGGAGGATAAATTAGGAGTTTGGAATTAACAGGTACACACTGCTGTATGTAAAATAGATAAACAACAAGAACCTACTGTATAGCACAGGGAACTACATTCAATATCTTCTAATAACCTAAAATGGAAAAGAACCTGAAAAATACTATATATATATATATATATATATATGAAATATATATATGTATAACTTAATCACTTTGCTGTATACCTGAAACTAACACAATATTGTAAATCCATTATATGTCAATAAAAAACGAAGTAAATAAATGAAAGTTATTAATGTTACGCTTTCCCGTGAGCTACTTATTCAGCTTTCCCTAGTCCTATAGCTTCCTCTAGAAATGAATTTTTTTTTTTGGATAAAGAATATTTATTCCAAATACAATTCTTACTTTTACATAAATGAAGCTGGGAGTTAAAGAGTAACTTTTTTCCTTTCTCATCACAGCTATAGAGATGAAGGTTAAAGGCAGCAATCGCACAGCACTTGACACCGTGTAACGCGTTGTCACGTACATTCCTGTTTTGGTTCTCAGTGCTGACTTCGTGCTTACAACCACCACGATGTATTACTTACTCTGTGCTTGACTGTGTCCCACAGGGTGGTTCTTCTGCTGCACGTGGAGGCGCTGAGGCCTCTCTGCTTTCATCCTGAGCTTAGCTGGGAGCAGGGCTGAGCTGGAACCTGGCGCCTTCCACTCTCATCCTCCAGCGCTCTGTCCACGTGGCCTCACATCAGTCACTAGTCTAGCCCAGCTTCTCTCACAACACGACGCTGCCTTCCCAGGGTGAGGGTCTGCCAGCAGAAGCCCCCGTGGGTGAGTGCGTGTCCATCCTTTACTTGCATTAGGCTTGCTGATGGCCCGTGGGCCCAGGCAAGTCACAGGGACACAGACTACATAAGGTGTGAACACTAGATGGTGTGGTCACTTGGGGCCAGAGTAGCATGTACGACAATTAACTTGTCTGATTATAAGCCCCTTGAAGGCAGCTCGACTACTCTATACCCTGTTGTATCTCCTGCCCTAGGAAACCGGTGAAGACGTCGGATCCTGCAACCCCCTGAGATGCAGCCAAAGCAAAAAGGTGATCCTCATTTGCAGACAGCCATGAGACCTTGGAGTCACGCAGCTGGTTAGGGGCTGGTACCCAGGACATCAAGACCAGGACCGTCACCCTTTCCTCGCCACCATTCCTACAAAGTCTGCAGTCTAAGCTTTGTCTGCCAGCCGCTCCTCATCCTGTCTGTCTCCTCTCTCCAAGCTTCCTGGTGACATCGTTAATTATTTATAAATGAACATTTAAATGCACCAGAATACATGCTATTTAAAGGGAGCCTGTGGTGACTATCGAGTAATTAAAATAATCTTTCTTCCATAAGCATTTATCGGGCCTCGGTCTGCACCAGACACAGCGGAGGCGAAGGTGTAAGGATGAGAAGGGATATGAAGTTAGAAGATGTGGTTCCCGCCCTCGGGAAGCTAAAGCACTCATGTTTCAGCAATAGGTATTTGTCAGACACCTACTGTGTGTCCAACGAAATGCCCCGCAACAGGGGAGAACCCAGCACTATTTCTGCCCTCAAGATGCTCGCAGACGAGCGGGGAGACCCGCAAGCAAATATTCCACATCCCATGGGGGATGGGATAGCTGTGTTTGGGAAAGATCCTCCAAGGGCCGAGAAAGGCTGGACTCTGCCTGATGGAGAGACGGGGGGGTCAAAGCAAGCTTCCCAGGAACAGTGACCCACAAACTGTCCCTGGACATGGAAGAAGGTGACGTCGACTTAAAAAAATATGCACATCTTAAAAGTTGATAGTTTAGTTTTACTGGGGGAGAAATGAGTAGCATAGCCCAGGAGGCAGCATTTCAGAGAGCTCTGAAGTACTGCTCCAAAGAGGCAGGGAGAAATGGCAGTATGCATGTGATTTTGGTGAAGGAAGAGGTATTTGCAAACAAGCACACATTTTACAGAAGGTTGCTGCTAACCTCGCAAAGGTTTCTGCTAGTCACAAGGAGCAGACGTCACCATGCAGGATTTTCTGGATACAAGGAGGTGCAAAGTATTGGACTCATAAAATTTCTCTTGAAAATATCTATCTGAAGAGCTGTTCTGCCTGTTTTCCCAGAGCACAGAGAGCCTCTCTCCTGATCGCCCCCGAGTTCCTTTCAAGCCATGTTGAAGGTCAGGCAGCTGCAGTGGCTCATGATTCAATCTGTGTAGAGGCAGACAGCAAGTGCCATCTAAAGTTCACCGTGACATAGTAGAAAAGACCCTGGAGAGCCCCGCAGGCTGAGACAAGAAGGCACCGAAGATAATCCAGGTCACCAAGTAGGGGACAGAGTGCTGCATCCTGTGTGCTGAGCGCAAGGCTGCTCCATCCAAAGGTACCAGCGGTATCTCCTGGCCAGAAGTTGCTTCCCTGCCCCATGCTTCAAATGCCAGTCATGGTCCTGAGCTTGCACACCCTTCCCTGATGACCAGAGTGTTCTCTCCTTTGCTATTACTCATTTACCTCCCTCATGGTCCTTAGTGCTGGTATGGCCGACATTCTCGTTATCTTTTACCTCTACTGAAATAACTCCACGAGCGCAGGGACGGTGCTGCTCTCTGCCATCCCTATTAGGATGTAAGCTGCGTGAGGACAGGACTTTGGCTCATGCGGCACCCAAGCACCTATAGGCGTCTCTAACACCTAGGAGATGCTTAAATAATGAATGGAGGCGAGGGTCCCTGGCAGGAGGAATGAGGGGCTGGGAAGCAGGAGGCACCACGTGTAAGTTCTAGGAGTCCTCCCTTGACTTTGCAACAAGCCCCGTCTGAGTTCCCATCTTGCCTTCATCCCTTACTCAGCCAGAGACTGTGGGAAAGCGCATCCCTGCCCCCTCATACCCCCAGATTCCTCATCCCCATTGCCAGGCATCCTTTTCCAGATCAAGTTTCAAACGGGTACAAGGGTTCTCTTTTTGACAGGCCTTGATATGGTGGAGGCAGCCTGCTGGGTCCACCAGGGAGGTCAGACCGGGCAGGAGGTCAGACCAGGAGGCAGCCCAGCCCACATCGTATGGTCAACCTAGTGACAAAGTATGAAGTTCAAAGCTCAGCTGGACTTGGTTCCAATTCAGGGTCATACATCTGGATTCCACGGGAAGCTAGTGGAGCTTCTGGGCATCAGTAACTGGTGCCTGGCCCGTAATACACAAGGGTTAAAGAGTTAATTGCTTGGCAGATCTCTCTGGGGCCCTGGCCTAAGACATAGAGAGAGCGCAGGAAGAAAGAGAGCTTTTTTTTTTTTTTATGGGCCTCTGTGTTTTCATGCATGCTGATCCCTCTTCAGGAAAAGGCTTTCCTGCCCTTCACATAGTGAATTCCTATCCATCCTTCAAAACCCCATTGAAATGGCCCCCTTCTCTGAAAACTTCACTGCCCATCCCCAAGCAAAGTTAGCCACTGCTCTTCTGTACGCCCATCATCACCAGACTACGATTCTATGAATATTTTATTATCTCCATTCTTCAAGACCTTTCTTAGAGCAGAGCTGGCTTTATCTCTGTAGCACCAACGCCCACCACCTAATAACAACCTCCATCTATTAGGCACACACTCTGTTTCCAGGTTCTGTGCTAAAGCTTTAGGTACATCATTTAACTGAATCCTTACAAGAGCCCAGCAGGTTGGGTTCTCGTAGGATCCCCATGTTGCCACTGAGAAAACTGAATGGTGGAAGCAGAATTCACGACACGTCTAATGAGTGTGTGTTCAGTAAATGAGCAAATGAGGAAGTGCCTGAGTGACATAATTAGGAAGGAGTCATATTTCTATTTTAGCTGCCCTTGTCTTCTAGGGAGCAGATGAGACCAAGGAGCTATTAACTCCCACACAACCTCCACCAGCCACCCAGCAAAGACACTAGAAAAAAAGATGCAAATTTTCTGGAAAAAAAAAAAGTTTCCTGTGCAGACAAGCAACAAAACTATTTGCTTGACTGCCCTGCATAATTACCTTGTATCCCTAACTCTTTCTATAGTGGCATTTTGCTGTCACCACAACTTCTCACATTGGTTCATGAACATTTTTTTTTTTTGTCTTTTTGCCTTTATGTAGAGCCACACCCGTGGCATATGGAAGTTCCTAGGCTAGGGGTCTAACTGGAGCTATAGCCGCTGGCCTTCTCCACAGCCACAGCAACGCAGGATCCGAGCCGCGTCTGCAACCTACACCACAGCTCACGGCAACACCGGATCCTTAACCCACTGAGCGAGGCCAGGGATCGAACCCGCAACCTCATGGTTCTTAGTCGGATTCCTTAACCACTGAGCCACAAAGGGAGCTCCATGAACATTTTTTTAAAGTTTAAAAATCTTAAAGCCATTATCTCTTTGATTCTTACAAGGGCTCTCTGAAGTAAGTATCCTTCTTCTCCATTTCATAGATCAAGAAACTGCAGTTCGCAAGATCTAAATGACTTCTAAACCAAAGAAAAATTCCATTCCAGACAGTGGGGTTCAAGGCCAATTGACCTGTCCTCTCACACTTGGAATTGATGAAAACCAAGGTTTGTGATCATTTTCAATAGGTAAGCTGTCTGTACCTTTGTGGCCTGGAGGTACTTACTGAATATGCAAAGCGGAGAGAAGCTTTCTCCAGGTCTGGACCAAGAGCAGATGGAGCCTGGCTTAATGCAGGGGCATGGTACATCATAACTAGTATTACAAGGATGCTTTGTGGGGCTCTGTTCAACTTTAGTGCTCTGCGTGACCTCCAGTGTGTCTCTCCATCTCTCTGGCCTTGGTCACCTTCTCTGGACATCAAGGGGGGGAACACCGGATGATGTCTAATAAGGACTCAGACCTCTGAGACTTGAGGCATTTATGGAGTGCTTGCTGCTTGCCATGTACCCTGCACTGTGCACCAGAGAGACACAGGGAAGAAGAAGGCAGGGCTGCAAGAAGCTTTGCCGATTGGCCCTTTCCTATCTACAGTCACCAGACTTGCAGAGGTGTGTGTGGAGGGGACCAGAACAAGAACCTGGGTTCACCCTCCTGGCCCTGTCACTTGGAGCTGTGTGACCTTGAGCAGGTCACATAACCTCTCTGAGTCTTAGTTAAATCAACTGTAAAGTAGCACCACCACCCAGCTCATCTCGGTGGTGAGGACCACGTGAGACAAACAAGAAGTGGCCACCAGTGATGCTCAGGCTACAAATGTCACTTCCTTCCCCTGCCCTTTCTCAGCCAGCTGACGGAGAGCACCCATGGCCTGCCAGGAAGTTCCCATCAAGGCTGGACTTGCTGCAGGTTCCCACCCACCCTGCTCTCCATCCCTAACCTGTCTTCCCAAATGCACCTGGTAAAGCAGAACGCAGAGACCAGAAGAGAAACTCAGGTCACAATGATGGGGAGTGAGGAGTCCCTCCCCAGGTCAGGATCCTTGGCCCAAATCTTCCTGTGTCTCGGCCCAGACAAGCTGCAAGGTGCTCTTCTAACAGTTCCACCCCAAGATCCCACTCAGACATCATCCTCTGAGCAGGGACAGCTCCCACAACCACAAGGAAGAGACACATGTCCCTCTCTCTCCCACCAACCCCCAGAATGAGCCTAATTAGATTGTATCTTCTTTCAGCTGCCACGATGATCGGTGCCACAGAAGTACAGCAACAGGGTGGCTCCTGGCACAGATGCCCAAAATGCCACATGCTTGCCATCTCCGGGGACAGGCTCCTGGCTGGTGTTGAGAGCCCAGAGTCCAACCACAGAGACCTGCAGAGGGCACAGTGAAATGAGGCCAGGATGGGAACTGGGTTTCTGGAAGTGAGCATTTTCTCAAAATGGGCCCCAAGCCAAGCTAGCTTTTGAAATCTTATTCCAGAATTTTGGATCCCTCATGAGAAATTAGATCTGTCAGGGTCTTGGCAGGAAACAGAAGCTCACTCAGCTGGTATTTTGAAGAGATTTTTTAAATAAAGGGACTAGGGTGGGCCCACAGGGGTGGACAGGATTCAGAGAACCCACAGAGAATGTTGAGTGCTCAGGGACTAGCAATGGCGGGAAGCTGGAACCATACCTAGGCCCAAAATGTTAAGGGGAGAGAAAGTCACTATCACGGCCCGTTTGAGAGCTGGAGCCTGGAGAGGGCAGACCACCCGCATCCACTGCAAAGCCACAGCAAAATAGGGAAGAGTAGGGGGCATTCAGACCACAACCTCCCCTTCCCCCCAGCCTCTGACTCCTACACCAGCTGAACCCAACAAGAAGTCAAAGGTCAAGAGCCTTGCAGAGGCAATCAAGAGAAGCAGGCCCCCAGAGCGTGGAGCGGGATGAAGAAATATATGGGCAGATGAAGTGTATCTGGGTCAGAGGAAAAAGCTCTTGGTTTTGGTAATACTGACTTGGGATCAGAGCTCAACTCTTGATAGAAGTGACAACAAATTCCCCTTAACTTTTCCAAACCTCAGCATCGGAGTTCCCATCGTGAGACAGTGGAAAAGAATCCAACTAGTATCCATAAGGATGTGGATTCGATCCCTGGCCTCATTCAGTGGATCGGGGATCCAGCATTGCCATGAGCTGTGGTGTAGGTTGCAGATGCAGCTTGGATCCCCCCTTGCTGTCGCTGTGCTGTAGGCCAGCAGCTATAGCTCTAATTCGACCCCTAGCCTGGGAACTTCCATATGCTGCAAGTGCTGCTCTAATAAATAAATAAATAAATAAATAAATAAATAAATTTTTAAAAAATGAACCTCAACATCCTTGTCAATAATTGTACATGATCCAGATTAGAAATAATTTTTTTTGTCAAGGTCATTTATAGGAGCTGGTGCAGAAGAGGTAGATAATCAATGACATGGAGGTGGCTGGAAAATTACAGGCTTTGGGATCAAATCCCTGCATGTCCTTGGGCAAGCAATTTAACCTATCTGAACCCACTGTGTCACCTGCTAAGTAGGTATGATAAAATCACCTGCTTCAGAGGGCAATGTTAACTAAACAATATCTGTAAAATGCTTAGCACAGTGCCTAGCCCAGAGAGTGCCAATAAATTGTTGTCATTGAATGTGTGTGTGTGTGTGTGTCCCTCATCTTGACATTTTTTCCCCAGCACGGGCCCCTGAACTTGAATCTCAGTTCATGTCTCCATTCAGCAGAGCCTCTTCCTTACTTATGATTCTCTCCAAGTTCAGACTCACAGACTGTGGGAAAGACAGAGCATCCATCTTCCCGTAGATTTGGCTCCGTCCCTTCATAATCCGGCTGTTCCTCCACCCAAGGAGAAGAGCAGCACTTAGCTGATGGATCACAGAAAGAGGCCCAGCTGGATGAAAGGAACTGTGGCCCCTCCTCGTCCAATGACAAAGTTGATGATTTCCCTAAATCGTAATGAAGCTGGAGACACACACCAGAAAATCTGGGTTTTGATTATCCTTTTCTGGTTGAAGAAATGGGTGTGCTCTGACCCAGGCTCATACTCTACCATGAGCACCTGGAGGACCAGGATGCTCTTACCCAACTTACTGTCCCAGCATCTATCACAGGGCCTCAGTGATACACCTGAGCATTCACAATGTGCCAGACCCTGGATGTACGTCACTGAAAAAAGCAGATACAATTCATGCCCTCATGATGCTCACAGACTGGCAGTGGAGTGAAGAATTTTATAAGTAATTGCAAACATTATAGCCATTATGAAAGGTATCAGGAGATCCACCACCAGCTAGGATGTGCAAGATTGCAAAGGATGACCATTCCCATCACTAGCAGAAGAAAACATCAGATAACCTGAAATCACCTAAGAGTGGTGAATGCAAAAAAGTTTAAATGAACCCATTCCAGAGAGGAACAAACCCTCCTTGAGCACCCACTGTCCTCATGCCTGGGGTAGATTACCTGATCACGGTTTGTACTGGCAGAAAGGTAGGCCTGCCATAGGCAGAGGAACTTTGCTAAAACAAGGCTAAACCAGCAAACTTTTAGTGACAGTGTGGGCTGGTATGACAGATTGGCATCTAGAAGAGTCCAAATGCAATAACAAATCTCTTGGCCAAGCAGTTCTCTCCCACAGGAATTGTGCTGAATAAGCAGCTGTGGAGGCGGAGCTGGAAAGCAGAGATGGGTCTTACAGTGTTGTGCAGCATGGAGGTTGAATCCAGAGATGAATTAAAACTAATAAAAGCTACAAGCCAGATGCCCCTAGCTCACATTTTGATAATATCAAAGGACCAGGCCTTCAGCAGTGGCAGCATAGGAAGTTGGGTATAGGGATGAAGGACAGAGAGAGATCTCTGTTATCTCATTTGAAACCAGAGGTCAACTAAAACTATTTAAAGTTTCCCCCTAGCCCAGCTCAGCTTGATCATGATGGAATCTCAATAATCAGCCTCCCACCCTAGCTTCCTGACAGAGAAAAACTGTGCCTTCTCTGGGGAAGAGAGAGGTGGGTGAGATAGGTAGGTAGGTAAGTAGGTAGATAGATAGATAAATAGGTAGATAGACGGATGGATAAAGATTATATCTTAGATAAGATTATACCACACTCATATCTTTATCTATATAGATATATAGAAAGAAAGATTCCAATTCAGTCTCTACTGTTCTTTTCATAAAAATACCCAACATGCAATTAAAAAGTATGGGAAATGCAAAGAAGCAGGAAAATATGACCCACAATCAAGAGAAAAGATAGCCAATATAGATAGACCCACAGATGACCAGCCATGAGAATGAGCAAATACAGACTCTGAAATAATTATAATAAACATGTGAAAGAATTGTGGAAGAAAATATGTGCAGGAGAAGTGGACAGAGAGTGAATTTCAGAAAATAAAGGAAAGATAAAAATAACTAAGTGGAAATTGTAGAACTCGAAAATGCAAAACTTGAAATGAAAAATTCAGCAAATGGACTTAACAGCAAACTGGATTCAGCAAACTCAAAGAGCCATCAATATAATATAAAATACCCAAATTGAAGTGCTGAGAACATAAAATATGGAGAGAGAGGGGTGGAGAAAGGGGGGAGAGAATGAGGGAGGGAGAGAGAAAGAGAGGAGAAGGAAAAGAAGAGGGAGAGGCTTGTAACATAAGATCTAAAGATCTAACATACTTATAATCAAAAAAAAGAAATATAGTTACTATGGGTATATGTAAACCACCAGTGTGTTCTCATTTCAGGTATTTAAAAATTATCTGTCTGGAACTCAGAAAGTTAGAAAGTCATTTACTCACATCCTTCAGTGTTTTGCTCAAAGGGTGCACCTCAGTAAGACCATCTCTGACCATCCTATCCAAAATTTACATTACCTTCTCTCTGAGTCATGGAATTTCTTCTCCCCCATGTGCTTTATTTTTTCCTTAGCCCTTGTTATTAATAAACTGTATATATTTTATTTACTTTTCTTGCTGGTTCTTTCTCCTCTTTGTTAGAATGTATATTCCTTGAAGGCAGGAATATTTTTTTTAATCTATTTGTTGACTCTCCAATACCTAGAACATAGAAGGCTCTCAATAAATATCACTAATCAACCAACAGTGAGATGTAAACCTGCTCAAACATAAAAGAAGGCATGACCAGTGAGCCTCATTGACCTATCACCAAAATTTCCACTACCCAAATATCTCCATGAAATACATTTGAGAAGCGAAGAACCTTCTGAATTGAAAGAAGAGAGTGGGGGTCTATGGGCATCAGGGAATTTGGAAGGTCAGGCCAGAGAAGGAGATCTCTGGATACAACGGAAAGAGGACCAGAGGCTAATGGTCTGGGTCCGGTTCTGATTCCATCACTCGCTGGTCATGTGAACTTGGTGCAGGTCACCTGGAAGAGGCAGGCTTGTGAAGTTTGTAAATAAAGGAGAATTTCTAAAAAAAGTAAAAGAAAGCATGAATAAGGAGCTTTGGGCTGTAGCTGGAAAGATGAGTGTATTAGGCGGATCCCCTTTGCATGCGCACGAATTCAAAATGGCCTCAGCAAAATGATAACGTACGGGTTCATGTAACTGAAAAGTATAGGGTTCAAGCGTGACTAGATCTACTTATTGAAAAGATAGTTCAAGAAATTGTCTCTCTTTGCCTTTGAGTTCTATTTTCTGCATGAACTTCATTCTCAAACAGCCTTTCTCCAGGAGGCAGTAAAGAAGGACCCAGAATCTTCAGCTTTATGTGCCTTCAGCTTAGCCGCTGCAGGAGGAGAACCCTCCCCGCCCATGCTATGCTCATTGGCCAGGTCATAGCCAACCCCTGAATGGATTCACTGTGGCCGAGGAGATACACAGTACTGATTGGGCAGGCCTGGGTCATGTGACCACCCACAGACTTGGAACACAGGTCACTCCTGCCAAAACCACGTAGCCTGAGAGTGGGGGTTCCTCGACGGACAATCAAGGTGCCATTACTAAAAGAGGGAAGAAATACTGGGCAGATAAAAACACATCTGTTTAATGTATGCTTCATCTGGAATGCAGGGGCAGGGGCAAGCGAGAGTGTACCATAAGAAAGCTTGAGGCCAGGGAGAGTGGGAAGCACTTTAGAAAAAGATGTTCCATTCAGTTGGAAAGAGCAAGAAAGGGATGATGAGAATGGAGAGGTAAAGAGGAGCCAAACCTTGTGAGTCTTAGACACCACGTCTACAAGTTTGAACAGAGTTCTGAAAGCAAAGGGAAGCCCTTGAAACATTCCAAATAGGGGATTTTAATGGTTAAATTGTTTTTAAAAAGAGATCCAATACCTATGCTATTTAGAATGGATCAGACAGGAACAGAACTGAACCTGGCCACCCATTAGGTACTCCAGTTGTCCACAGGAGAGCAACGATGGAAGTTTATGAGGGTGACAGTGGGGGTGGAGAAAGTAAAAAATGTGACTGACAAGTTGGAGACACAACTTGAGCATTCTCTAAACAGATCAGGGTGTATCGGTAGCTTTTACAGCATCTGCCTGGTTCTCCCGTCTGTCTCCCACTTCCCTGTTCTTCCTCCCCGGGTTGGAAGAAGGCCTGGTAGGAAGGCAATGCTGTACCCACCTCCTTCCCTTCCCCTTTCCTCCCCCAGCCTCACTCCAGGGCAGATCGAGCCAAGCTTTTCCCAGCAGTGGGCTCCTGCTGTGAAATCTGTATGCAGATGAGCTGAATAAATTTGTGTGGGTAATAAAAGTAGGTGAGGAGAGCTCACGCTGACACCACCTAGGGCAAGCACAGTGCCCCAGAGTCAAATAGCAGCAGATTTTATTCCTGCCCTACCCCTTATTAGCTGTGTGCCCTTGAGCAAGTAACTTAACCTCTCTGAACCTGTTTCCTCATTTGAAAAATGACTATATTATGTTAGCTCACAGAGCATTTATGAGATTTAAATGACTCTGCTTGTGAACGCCAGAGAGCACCTGGCACATAGAATGAGCTCAACTGAGATGGGTTCTGTTTTCCTCCCAATCTTCCCTCCATAGGTGCCTACAGACCTATTTGCACCTCTTTTCCTTTTTGACAGCCATTCTTCATCATGCCCCAGTTTTGTGATATAATTTTGATAAATTAAATGCAAATAGTCGAGCGTCATCTAATTCATTATGTTTGGCTTCAGTGACAATTACTAGCTGTTTCAAGCCTCCTGGCAGGACACCGCAGCTGTTAGGTAGCCCCAGGCTACTGGTTAGGCCCTACTGGGCCATGAGTTCATTTGTCTGGGCTAATAAGGAAGATATGGCACTTTTAGAATAGAAGTTAGACATACCTCTTTAAACACTGGAGGATCGGTTAGACTCTTAGACATTAGGAAATTACTGTCCTTCCCCAGAAATACGCAGCTCCTGCTACCCATTTATTCTCACACACAGTACTTACTCAGAGTTGGTCATCTCACTGCAGCTGGGAACTACAAAATATGGGGAAATGAGAAAAAATAACTCGAGTATAGTTATAGCCTGTGACTTGCTTCTAGCCAATGGGATACAGCAAAAGTAATTGGATATACATGATTACATATAAGTGATTATATAATTATCTTAGGTTAAATTATAGCACCCCTCTTGGTGGAATCTCTTAGTCGCTTGCTAGTGTTGAGCAAGTAAACAGCCACATTAAGGTATCCCATGGGTCAGAGAACTACAGTAGCCTCTAGGAACTGAGGGCAACCTTCACTAACAGCCATCAAGAAACTGAAACTCTGTGTTCCCATGGGTGGCTCGGCAGATTAAGAACCTGAAATAGTCTCCCTGAAGATGTGGGTTCCATCCCTGGCCTGGCTCAGTGGGTTAAGGATCCGGAGTTGTATAAGCTGCAGCATAGGTTGCAGATGTGGCTCAGATCTGGTGGCTGTGGCATAGGCCAGCAGCTGCAGCTCTGATTCGACCCCTAGCTTGGGAACTTCCATATTTTACGATTGCAGGTGCAATCGTAAAAAGACAAAAATAACTTAAATTCCTAGTTCCTTAGCTCAAAAAACTGCAATCTACCAAGAACTCTTTGGGTTTGGAAACAGACCCTTCTTCAGTCAATCATCCAGATGAGACTCCAGCCTTAACACTAACCTTAATTGTGATCTCACAAAGACCCATCTAAGCCACGGCCAGGCTTCTAACGCACAGCAATGGTAAGATAACAAATGCATGTTGTTTTAAACCACAACTTTATAGTAATATCGTGAGGCGTCAGTAGATGGCTGAGGCGTCAGTAGATGGCTAATGACTCGATGAATGAGAAATCAGAGAAAATTTCTGATCAGAAAAGGGACAGACCAGGACAGTTAAATTCAACACACATATATCTATTTTAAGCTCTGTTTATGCAGATTCTAGCTAATTACGCTGTCGGTGAGTGGAGATGGTTTATTCATAGGGGTAGGCCATCCACTATAATAACCCCAAATCCTTAACGAGCATTAACGCAGTAAAGGTTTATTTTTCACTCCCGGCAGAATCCAATGAAGGTTGTGGAGGAGGAAGGGAACAGACCTCTGCTCCACGTAGTCACTCAGGGACTCAGGCTCCTGCCATCTGGTGGCTTCTCCATGTCCTGGGCCTCAGAGTCTTCCACGGCATCCTTTGCATCCAGCTGATAGATAAGGAAAGAGCGAGCATGGAGAAGCACAGGGTGGCTTTTAAGTCAGGGACAAGGTCAGAAAGTAAACAAATCACCTCTATCCCCATTGCTTGTCAACAGCTCTATCACAAGGGTTCTTCTGACTACAAGATGTGCTAGTTCATGCCCATAAGAAAAAAGAAGGGATGTGGTGAACCCATAATAGTCTTTGCTCCAGAAAGGAAATAGTAAAGATACAAGAATAATCAAGCACAGCCTTGACTTCTAGTAATTCATAAGGCTCTGAGGAAAACGAGCAAGTGGCAACTAATTAAGACTCATGGTACAAGATGAAATATTCTTCAGAGAGACAGAGAGACAGAGACAGACAGAAGCAACATGATGTCATGGAAACTGGGACCTAAGCCTCAGTTCTGCCCTTTATTATGATCCGTATTTATTTACTTACCTTTTTTGAGTATCAATTTTCTCATATTTAAATTTGAAAAAATTAACTCAATCTCTCAGTACCTCGGTTTCCCCACTTACTAGATAATGGTATTTCCTCCCTTAAAAGTTTACTATAAAAATGGGATAATTCATGTAGATAAAATGCTTAGCATAACATCTGCTAGATACCAGATTCTATAATATTTGTTTCTGTTTTGTTTTGTTTTGTTTGTTTCATTTTGTTGGTCTTTTTAGGGCTGCACTTGCAGCATATGGAAGTTCCCGGGCTAGGAGTCAAATCAGAGCTACAGCTGCCTGCCTACACCACAGCCCCGGTAACACAGGACCTGAGCCGTGTCTGTGATTTGCACCACAGCTCATGACGACACCAGATCCTTAACCCACTGAGCAAGGCCAGGGAACAAACCCACATCCTCCTGGATAATAGCCAGGTTCATTTCTGCTGAGCCACAATGGGAACTCCAATATTAGTTATTATTCATAATTATTATAAATTGTTGGGGCTCAAAAGAATTTGGAAGTGATGCGTAAAGTACAATAAGTTTTTCTTTAAGTGGGAGATAGTTGTTATATTGCCCAAGAGCATTGGGAGCTGAGACTAAGAAGGGGTTGATCCTGATGCTTGGAGATTAAAATGGGCTTCCTGGAGGAGGTGACACTTCATCCAAGCTTTGAAAGATCAGAGCTACCTTCACTCCATGGGTTGTTACCTGGCAACCAGAAAAACTACCTTCTTCATCCCGGAGAGGCACCAGCTGAGAGGAGAGGGATGAAATCCACAGAATTCAGGACAAGCTGAGAGGTGGCAGTGAGCGTATTCATCAGCTCCTGATTGGAAGCTGGGACCCTCCCCTTTCCATCTTTCCTGTAGCTTGGATGATTTAAACAGGAATTTTTAAAGAAGCACCAGGTGATGCAGCAGGTAATAAATTTATGGAATTCATTTCCCCAGGAGGCTGCCGGGGTGGAAATTTTAAATCATTTCCCAAAAGGCTTAGTTTGAATTCATGAGTGATTGATTCCTAATGGATTATCAAAGCCTGTTCAGAAGCAAATCCTTAAACTTTAAAGTTGAAGACTTAGAAAACAGGTGTCCTCTCCTATGATATTTCTATCTGTATCTTTGTTGTAGGCAAGATATAAGGCTGCATGTATCTTCAAATTGACTCCCCATGACAATGCACTGGGAGAATTATCGGCAGGAGACACCTTGGACCAGAAAGGGCCAGTCGAGGGTGCCTGACTTCTCCTGCCTGACTCACAGCAGGCATCACTAGTCAATTTCAGCACCATTTCCTGCTGAGCTCCATTATGGCGCCAGACTCTTTCCCAGAAGAGTCACTCCATGGCCATCCCCAATGGACCCCATCCCTTCATGGAAGGTGAAAACAAGGTCCTGGAGAAGAAGGGGTCGTTCCAGATGTTTGCTCCAGGGTTCTCCCTTTAAAATCACTGGACAGGCCATGCGGTGTGGGAATCTTTTTCAGAGTCTTTTCCCATATTGTTTATTACAGACTATTGAGTAGCGTTCACTGCGCTATAGAGGAGGTCCTTGTCGATTACCTATTTTATATACAGTAGTGTATATATGTTAATCCCAAACTCCTAATTTATCCCTCCCCGCCCCCACCACCTTGCCCCTGTGGTAACCTTAAGTTTGTTTCCTATGTCTGTGAATCTGTTTCTGTTTTGTAAATAAGTTCATTTGTGTTGATTTTTTTTAGATTTCCCCATGTAAGTGATTTCATATGGTATTTATCTTTCTCTGATTTGCCTCGCCTAGTGTGATAACCTCTAGGTCCATCCCTGTTGCTGCAAATGGCATTATTTCATTCTTTTTACGGCTGAGTGATGTTCCATGGTATATACGTGCCACATCTTCTTTATCCATCCATCTGCTGATGGATATTTAGGTTACTTCCATATTTCAGCTATTGTAAATAATGCTGCTGTGAACACTGGGGTACATGTATCTTTTTCAATTTATGGTTTTCTCTGGATATATGCCCAGGAACGGGGCTGCTGGATCATATGGCAACTCTTACTTTCAGTTTTTTAAGGAACCTCCATACCGTTCTCCATAGTGGCTATGCCGGTTTACATTCTCACCAATAGCATAGGAGGGTTCCCTTTCTCCACACCCTCTCCAGCGATTATTGTTTGTAAATTTTTTGATGATGGCCATTCTGAGCGCTGTGAGGTGATACCTCACTGTAGCTTTGATTTGCATTTCTCTAATGATTGGCCACATTGAGCGTCTTTTCATGTGCTTTTTGGCCATCTGTATGAGACAGTGACTTCCAAACCAAGACCTTAAGGATGGAGTGGAGCCATCCGTGTACAGAGAAGAAACAAGAGCGCTGTCCAGTCAAAGGCTCCAAGGCAGGAAAGTTTGTGTTCGAAGGGCAGAAGGCCAACAGGAAGGGCAAGAGTTGCTGTCCCATTTGAAAGATGAGCAAACTGAGGCCTGGAAGGTTAGATAAACTTAGCTAAGATCTTAGAGAAATTTTTGAGAGGCATAAACTAAGCAAACACCCCCCGAATGTATCGTGATGTAGTAACGGTGTCCCCAGATCTCCGTCAGAGAGCAGCCTCCTCTGCAGCTCAGGGTAGACCCCGCCCTCCTGCTTAGGCCCCACCTGGGCCCTCACCGTCCCAGAGCAGCATCACAATCAGCTCCAAGGCAGCCGACCGCCGTAGCACCAGCTGGAGCTGATCATCTGAGCTAAGGCCACGAGAAAGGAGAGGAGAGGCTCTCTGAATAAGAAAGCTCTTTTCTGCTTGCAGGTGTCCAGAGAACAGCAGAGAAGAAAATAGCACCTCAAGGGACATATGCTCGATGAAGCAGGTGGCTGGTTTGTTTTTCCAAAGCATCAGCTCATCTCGGGAGCTGGGCTAGGATTCCAGTGTGTGATCTCTGCTGGGGGAAAGCCCTGTGTTCTCCTCATCTAAGTCCAGCAAACTATTTCCTGAGCAATTATTTTATCTCTGGCTCGGGGTTCATCCCTCACCTCTAAAACAGTGTCTGCATCCAATAGGCCCCTAACAAGCACCAGAGGAATGAAAGAACAGGGTATACGTAGTAAGAGGAGAAAGCAAAAGTGTATAAGCTCTTTCATTCATTTCGTTGTTTTGCTGGTGGTGGTGGTGGCGTGGTTTTTGGGGGTTTTGTTTTGTTTTTTGATTCTTAGGGCTGCAGCCGCGGCATATGGAAGTTCCCAGGCATGGGTCGAATGGGAGCTACAGCTGCTGGCCTAAACCACAGTCACAGCAACACAGGATCTGAGCAACGTCTGCGACTCACGGTAATGCCGGATCCTTAACCCACTGAGCGAAGCCAGGGATTGAAGCTGCATCTTCATGGATACTAGTCAGAGTCCTAACCTACTGAACCACAATGGGAACTCCTCGTTCATTTAGTTGTTATTGATCCATAAACACTGCATGCCTGATATATGTCTGGCACAGAAGAGGTGGGAGGAGATAAAAGATGGAGAAGACAGGTTTGTTTGCTGATTCACTGACTCACTTACCTGTGTTGGGCACCTGGATTAGCATTTCACACCACAGCGTTTCACACTACTTTGTACTCATGTGGTTTCATTTTGCAGCGGCTTTTTCAGAGCAAAGTCTTTGGCACCGACCATGAGTTCAAATCAGGCCTGACCATCGGTATAACCTTAGGCAAGTTCCTTAACCTTTTTCCATCAGAAAAATGGGATTAATAATGATGCATATTTTCATACAAGGGGCTGAGTAGGAAAATGCATGGACCTTAAAGTCAGGCAAACCCAGGTTCAAACCCATCTCCACCACTCTCAAGCTTTGTGAAGCATTTAATGACATCTTGGGTTCCTTGTCTCTAAAATGGACACAGTAACACTCACCTCCGTAAACTGCTCACAGACAATCAGAAATGGGTGCCAGAGTTCCTGCTGTGGCTCAGCGGCTTAAGGATCCAACACAGTCTCCATAAGGATGCAGTGTGATTCCTTGGCCTCGTTCTGTGGATTAAGGATCCAGTGTTGCCGCAAGCTGTGGCGCAGGTCACAGATGTGGCTCTGATCCAGTGTTGCTGTGGCTGTGGCCTAGTCCTGCAAGCTGCAGCTCCAATTTGTCCGCTAGCCTGGGAACTTCCATTGGCTATGGGTCTAGCCACAGAAAGAAAAAAAAAAAAAAAAATGGGCTCCATGCTTAGTCCTGCCCATTCCCAGAGCATATAGGTTTCCTGAAGACGGTGCCTCTAACAACCATGTTTATCGCGGTAGTCCTCGTGGCCGGCCCACACCATGGGCACCACGTGGATGGGAAGGGTGGGAAAGGGGCAGAAGGGAAAGCACGAGAAAAGTCATGGAGGAAGAGAACAGTGGGGAGCATTCAGAAAACTGGAAATAAAATAACCAATAGGTGTGGTTGCACCTGTGAAGGCGGATCAGGGGAGGTAGACGGAGGCATCCGCAGAGGATGGGGAGGCAGGAAACTGGGGGCCATAAAGACGGGCCCTCTGCCACTTGCTTCCTTACCTGGAGTTGGGTGTCGAGTCTGCTCGTACCTGCCTTTCTCCCCGGGGGCTGCGGTGGGTGCTGTGAATTGTCTGCCGAAAGCTCTTGACAACCAATTTCTCCTCGTCTCTCTCTATTACAAAGCTTGAAAAGCTAAAACCACCTATTTGCCACGTACCTGGAGGGCTTAGAAATAGTTCTGGCTGGTGAGACGTAGCAGCAGCCCCGGGGGACCATCTCCTTCCTAGAAGGCAGAGCGTGTGCATGTATGTGTGTGTGTGTG